>JAZKJV010009263.1:0-68849 GCA_037367405.1 Ottelia alismoides | reverse complement strand
TTAGATGCTGACGCGGTAGGCGGCGCTGGAGGCGGCGGCGCGCCAGGTCGGCCGGCAGCGCCCGCGCCGCCGCCATGAACGTCACCTCGCCGCCGGCCTGCCGTACGAACTGTACCTTCATGTCCTTGGACAGCACGTCACGTGCCTGTACGGCACATAGGCGGCCAGGGCACACGGCGCGGCACAGTCTGGCATCACACAGTACGACACAGCACGGCTCACAAGAAGGGCTGCAGACCATCGCCAGTCCGCCATGCCCGTACGGATCAAGCCGTCCGGTTGTGTGAAGTGTCGTATGGCCTTCTGTGCGGGCAAGGCAGTAGCAGCCACGCGGCGCCATCCGGCCGGCCGGCTCACCTCGGCGTCGCGCGCCGCCGCCTCCATCTCCGCGGCCACCGCCTTGTCCGGCACCGGCGCTCGCAGCATCAGCGGGTCCACCCACACGCCACGGCAGCCGCCGCTGAACTCGCTCTCCACCACAAGGTGGAGCGTACGGCAGCCCAGGAGCTGCGTGGGGGTGGGGGGCGGGGAGCGGGGATAGCGGCAGGGAACGGCGGCGGGGCAGAATGCCGGCGAGGGAGGCAGCCAACTGGCGCTCCACGGGAGGGCGGCGCGCCGTGCGCGCACATGCACCGTTGCTTGTGAGCAGTGCGTAGCGGACAGCGGCAAGTGTAACATGAGGATGATACAGCAAGTGTGACATGAGGATGATACGGCAAGCCTGCCACACCTGCCAGTATTGGCGTTCAGTCCCCAAACCAAGGCGCTGTTCACCACATGCCTGTACCGACAGAAGCCCGATATGCGTACAGCATGCTTGTCGTACATCCTTAGCTTCCGCCTTGGGCGTCTGCGCTCCGATAGCCGGGCTCAACCTCCGCATTGGGCGCCTGCGCTCCGATACCACCCAACGCCCGGCTCGCCACGTCGCCACGCTCTGCCGCACAAGCCCTGCTCCCCCCTTTGCCCACTCCCGCCCCGCACATCCGGGCGGCGCGCACTCCACAGCATACCTGCTCGCAGCACAGCGCGACCTCCCCTGGCGCCGACACCCCCGCCGCCCACACCAGCGCGTCGTCTTTGACCAGGGAGAAACGCAACGGGCAAGGCGCGCCAGCTGCACGTGGGGAGGGAGGGAGAGGTCTGTGCTCGCGTGATGCTCTTCCGCCTTGTGCTCTGTCAGTGTGTACCGCTGTTTCACCACATCGATGCACAACCCCTCTTTTGAAATGAATCGTACAAGGACTGGTAGGTGGCTCCAGGACGGGGATTGCTGCCGACAGGTGCTTGCACGAACGGTTCCGATGATCACGCCGAGGTTGGTGGGCCCCGGCAATCACATCGCTTCCCCGCTGGCGCCTGTTGGGCGTCATCGCCCCCTCCCAATCTGCTGTCCCCTCCCCCAACGCTCTCTTCTCACTGCTGCTGTCGTTCAGCCTCCCTCCTTTGCTGCCTGGACTACCGGCCCTCCCCGCCCACTTGCCCTCGGCCTCTGCCCCGTGCCCTTCCTTCCTTGCCTCGGCAACCACCCTTCTGGCCCTGCCCCGTTTGCCTCGTTTCGTTGGTGCCAGCCGGCCTCCCCGCCCTTTGCCCCTTTCGCCCCGAACTGCTCACCGCTGCTATCGTCCATCGCCACGTGCGCGTGGAACCACACGTACTGCTCGCCCAGCTCGGCAGCGGCGCCTTCGACCGAGACGCTCACCACCACAGCCTCGCGCACGCCTGCACGCCGCAGCAGCGCGACGCGGGGGCAGAGGGGCAAAAGGCCGAGGGAGGGAGGGAGGGAGGGAGGGAGGGAGGGAGGGAGGGAGGGAGCGCAGCGGCGGGGCACATGCTCAAGCAGACATGCGTGCACCGTCACCGTCACCGTCCACCTGGCAGCCGGTCACAAGGGCCAGGCACACGGAGATGCTCACAAGCAATGTCTCGAGTACCACCTGCCGCGCGGGCGAAGGGCAAAAGGCCGATGGAAGCGGCGAGGCGCGCGCGTCCGCCGCATGCCGGCATGCGCAAGCATGCGCATGCGCGTACCGCACAACGGACGCAGCAATGCGCTCCCCCCACAGCGCCTCTGTGGCGTAACGCGAGCGGCGCGCCACCACCAACCTTACATGCATATGCGGTAGAGCGCGGCGCGCCACCACCAACCTTACATGCATATGCGGTAGAGCGCGGCGCGCCACCGCCAACCTTACATGCATATGCGGTAGAGCGCGGCGCGCCACGCCAACCTTACATGCATATGCGGTAGAGCGCGGCGCGCCACGCCAACCTTACATGCATATGCGGTAGAGCGCGGCGCGCCACCACCAACCTTACATGCATATGCGGTAGAGCGCGGCGCGCCACCACCAACCTTACATGCATATGCGGTAGAGCGCGGCGCGCCACCACCAACCTTACATGCATATGCGGTAGAGCGCGGCGCGCCACCAACCTTACATGCATATGCGGTAGAGCGCGGCGCGCCACCACCAACCTTACATGCATATGCGGTAGAGCGCGGCGCGCCTTTGGCTACATCCTCACAAACCAAGGCCCTGACCCGCTCCGGCCCGTGCACACCGACATCGCGCACACGACACACCTATTGCCGCACATATGCCGTACCTGCGACCAGGCTTGCACCGCTCCCCGTCTGCGCCAGCGCGCGCGCCTCCTCTTGGTCCGCCGCGCCGGACCGGCAGTAGCAGCTGGTCAGCCGGCGGCGCTACGTCCGGGTCAACCCACTTGAAGCCGCCGCGCGGCTGTACGCGATGGCGTTGCGCACGGGCTGGCCCTTCACCGACACCTGCGCGCCCGCGCACGCATACAGAAGACGAAAGCAGGAGCCCATTTCTGGTTGATCGGCTAAGGGCGATGCCGGCAGCGCACCTTGGAAGGAGGGAGAGAGGCCGATGGCCACATTGCCATTGGCACACGTATTGACACGAGGCGCCACAGCCGCAAATGCCCAAGAAGCGCGTGCGCCCAGAGGCAGCCTCCAACCACTTTTGAGGTCCCTGCTCCGCCAGCCCGCAGAGCCTCGCCGAGCCTCGCCTCGCCTCGGCCCGCCCAACCAGCGCCTGACCCCAACAGCGCAACCCCCTTCCTTCCCCCCTCTCCACCACCACCACCACCACTACAGCCCCGCCCCCCTACAGCCCCCCCAGCCGACCAGCTTGTGACGGGCAACACCCAGCTGCCCCCGAAGGTCTGCCACCATCGCTCCTGCCGTCACCTGACAACGCCACGCCACCAAAGGCTTGCCCCTTTCCTGTCCCGCGGGGCCGTCACGTGGCCGCCCCCAGCCGGGCCCGCCCCCACTCACCATCTGCCCGTGCCCGGCGCCCAGCTCCCCGCCCAGGCCCAGCCCGCTGTGCCGCCGCACGCGCGTGGCACGCAGCAGGCCGCGGCCCCACAGCGTGCCCACGTAGCGCAGCTCGCACCGCGCCGCGCCGGCCGGCGGCAGGCCCCACAGCCACTCGCGGCCGCGGCCGGGGCCGGGCGAGGGGCCGCCCGCGCCGCGCGAGGCGGGGTCGGTGAGGCGCAGGTTGGGCACCGCGCCTGAGGAGCGCACGGGAAGGGGAGGGGGAACGCAACGCGGGACGGCTGGGGAAACGAAAAACGAGAAGGGGGGAGCTGGGGGCGTGGGCACGGGCATACGCAGCACGGAGAGGAACACGCGCCAGGCAGGGATGCCCACTACCTGCGAACGGAGGGGCATGCGGCAGCTGCAAGAGCTGCCGCTGCTGCAGGGATCACCGCTGAGCTGGTCTGGCGGGGCACGCCGCGGTGGGTGCGCGCCATGCCATGCGAGGTCAGGCCCACCTACCGACCTGGCATGGACGGCAGCGGCGCGGCAGGCGGCGGCGACCAGCGGAACTCCTGCACGGGCATTCCGCGGAGGACAAGAAGGCGCCTAACAGGATGGAAGCTTCGGCGGCGATCGCGCCGCTGCATGTGCGTTGCGCCTGCTTAATCTGACAAAGAACGTGTCGTCGTGAACACACACGCGCGGGAGGACGCGCGCGTGAGCCTTTCTTTCGCAGTGGTTTCCTGCCAAGCTGCACCATGGTTCATTGTGCTGCGATGTGAGGGCGGCGTCCCACCACTGCCGGGTCGCATGTCGGCAGGTCTGGATTGCCAACTCAACCTCTTCCACCTGCGTTCTGTGCGACGCACATACCTGGAGGTTCGTGTTGTAGTACAGTACGCCGGCGCGGCGGCGCCGTGCCGTGCCGTCGCCTGCAGCATCCTCCTGCGCGTCGTCCACGGCGGTGCTGGGCCGTTCCTCCTGCATGTCCCACTCCTGCCAGCAAACAGCGTCCGGCCGAAGCCCGTCCAGGGCATCGCCTGCACAACGCAAGCAGCAGCAGCAGAAGCCACGACAGTACAAACACAAGCCGGGCGTTTGCGCGGGCTGACAAGCAACACCAGCTTGTACGTCCGTGTTCATCCCCTCTCGCCACCTCCCACCCACACCCACAGGTAGCCGTTTGGATGGCCATGCTGAAGCGATGCATGTAGGGCATACGGCGACAAAAGACGCTTCACACTGCGCCGCAGACCTGCCCTGAAACCTGCCCTGAGACCTGCCTGGCATGAGCCACTTGCGGACTGTAGCCTCCCACAGCAGCGGCGGCTCGCTGGTGAGGCAGCGCACCTCGATGGCCTCCAGGTACACGGCTACAGGGAAGGGAGAAGGAGGTGATGGGACGGAAGGGAGGGGGGACCGCGGGTACCGTACGTACGGCACGTTTGAAGGCTGACGCTTTGCAAGCGCGTCAATAACTTCGAGCTGCAAACCGGTGCATGCTGTGCGGGGCGGAGATGCAGCTTCGCCCTTCAAATCGGTACGACACAGGAGCGGCAGTAGGGAGGGTTGGCACTGTGGCTGCAGCTCCGCCCTTAAAGTGCGACCACGGTCCACCATTACCACTGGTGCCGATTCCGACCCGGTTTCGGCGGACGGAGCGTCCAACCGACGCATGAACGTGCATGCATGCATGCATGGATGCGTGCATGCACGTGTGGCCGCCCGGCCCGGCCCGACTTGCCCTCGTCCTCCTTTGTTGCCTTGATGGCGTTGATGCAGTCCACATTTCCCAGCTGCGCACCAGCAGCCAGTGCAGCCTGCGGATCCGCCATGCAAGATCAGGATGCAACGCGGAAGAGCAGCAGCAACAGCAGCACCGGCGTTGGGCGATTATGTATGTCTTGTATGTCAAAGAGCCCACGGATCCGGCAAAGGCGCTTGCATGGCCATGGTCGTATCTCGCCCATACACTCACACAATCCCAGCTTGCGCCCCGCACCTGATAGAGCAGCACGCGCGTTCGGGACAGCAGCGGGGCTACCCGGAGGGGGTAGCTGAGCTCCAGGGGCGGCGCTGCAGCCTACTGCAGGGCTCACCGGCGCCGCCGCGCCTGCTGCCACGCTACGTCTCGGTGACGGTGCGGTGGTTGGGATGACCGCAGCAGGGGGGCCTCCGCTGCCGGCAGGTGAGGGCGTCACTGCTGCAGCCCCTGCTACAGCCGCCGTTGGCGGCATGGGTGTGGCGGGATGCGGTGCCGCAGGTGCTGCTACAGGTATGGCCGCAGGCGCGCCAGGCGCTTGGCCAGGCTGCGGCGCAGCTGCGTCCTGCAGCATGGTTGTTGCCGTTGGGGCCGACTTTTGGTTGGTGTCTGCATACAGACGATGCTGAGGAAGGTGGCATGACTCCAGGCTGCTGCGGCGGCTGCGGCGGCAATGTGTACGGCATGCCAGGCGACACGGCTGCCGAGGCCGATGCTGTCGGCGTAAGAGCAGAAAAGGCGGAAGGGATACCAACGGCCGACGGAGCTGCAGGCGAAGGCATGATCACGGCCTGGGTACTGCCCGCAGGATACGGCGAGGGCGCCTGCGACGGTGGCGCCAGCGGCGCCGCCGCTGTGGGGCCTGGCGACGTGTACGGGGCAGGGGCCGTGGATCCAGGGCCTGTCAACATGTACGGCGAGCCCTGTACGGAGGCGGGCGACTTGCCCCCGACGCGGAACGCTGCTGAGAGAGGTGCTCCTGGAGCGGCGCCCATTGGCGGGCCTGGTGCAGCTACAGCAGCAGCTGCAGCAGGTGGCGCAGCTTCGTAAGGTTCTGGCGCCTGGATTGGCGCGTGCGCGTGCATGGGCATTGATGAGACACCGCCGGAGGGTGGGGGGGCTGCCGGTGTTGCATGCATGGCGGGTGATGCAGCCGGCACCAGCCCCATGACGGCGCCTGTAGCCGCTACGGGGTGACCAGCTACCGCGCTGGCACCAGCATATGGCTGCTGCTGCGCTACGGGAGCTGTAGCTTGTGGCTGTGACACAAAGGCCGCCGCACCCGCAGTTGCAGGCGATGCGCCGGCAGGAGCATACGGCGACCCAGGCACAGATGTAGCTGGCGTGCCGACTGCCGTAGAGTGCCCAGCGGAAGGAACGGCGGGTACGGCAGCTGCGCCACCAGCCGGCCCGGTTCCGGGTCCTCCAGGCTGCGCCGGGGCAGCCGCAACTGACATGACGCTTCCGGCCGGGGACGGCGCTGCCGTAGACGCTGCTACGGCAGCGGGGTACGGAGATACGGGGCCGGGCAGGGCGCCGTGTGCCAAAGGCTGCGTGCCGGTGCTGGCCGGCGACATGCCCTGGTGCGACGCCCCCGGCGGCGCGAACGCCGCCGCCGAGCCGGCACCTGACATTGGCGTCCCTGGTGTATACGGCGAGCCCGGGACGGTAGCCGGTGGCGTGGAGCCGAGCTGCGACGTGGCGGCCGGCTGGGTCGGTGGCGATTGGACGCGGCCGGCTGGCGGCGCCTGCGCGACGAGCGCTGCGGGGTCCGGCCGGCCCAATGCCGCCCAGCGCCTCCGCCACGGGGCCTGTGGTCCACGCGAAAGAACAAAACGAAATAAGAGGACCGCCGCCGCCGTACCATCGCCGTAGCATCGCCGTGTGGCATGTTCCAAAGCCGTGACACACGTATGGGGCATATTGGGCAGCGCGTTCCTGCGGTACACCCGCTGCGCGGTGGACGAATGTGGTCCCAGGTTGCCAGCAAGCAAAGCATACTCACGGTCACCCTTTATGCGTACTCCTGGCTGACGTCGATTTGGGGCAATGCGGTACCTGCAGGCGTGTGCCGCAAGGGAGCGCCGCCCCCGGCCGCTGCGCTCGCGGGCTGCGACGTGCTGCTCGCAGCCGACGCGGCTGGGCTGAGGCCTGCTGATCCCGCAGCTGCAGCTGCTGAGTTGGTGGCCAATGGGCCGGCCGGCGGCCTGCTGGGCGCTGCGGCCGCTGGCTGCAGCCCGGCAGCGATCGGCGTGCCGGGCTGCGAGCCCCTGCTGAGCGGTGTGGACGGCGCAGGGCTGGCTGCCGCAGCGGGTGTTGCCGCCGCCGACGTTGGCAAGGGCGGGGCTGCGGGCCGACCCGGCATCCCGAGCGCCGGCAGGGGACCCAGGCCGGCGCCGCCCAGCTGCTGCTGCTGCTGCCGCGGGTGGGGTTGTCGGCTGCGCGCTGTTTGCAACAGACTGCGCAGGGCTCAGGGCCGCTGGCGTGGCGGCCGCAGCGGACCCAGTTGCTGATGCTGCTGGTGCGCCAGCCGCCGCTACAGCTGGTGCTGCTGCCGGCCGGGGAGGCACGTTCAACGAAGGCAGCGCCCCCAGGCTGGACAAGCTAGATGGCGCCGCTGCCGCCGGCGAGGCTGCAGCAGCTGCAACAGCAGCCGGCTTCGGCGCACTGCTCGCGACCGACGATGGGGCAGGGCTGAGCCCGGCCGAAGGAGCAGGGGATGCACCGACCCCTGGTGCGGCTGTTGGCGCTGCTGCGGGCCGGGCAGGTATGCCCAACGAAGGCAGTGGCCCCAGGCTGGACCAGCTAGATGGTGCCGCTGAAGGTGCAGCTGCGGCCGCAGCGGGACCGACGGTGCCAATGCCAGCGGCGGTCGGCGTTGCAGGCTGGGAGGTGCTGTTGGCGCCCGATGCGGCAGCGCTGGGTCCTGGGGGTGTCGCCGATGCTGGCGTGGCTGTAGCAGATGCTGCTGCACCAGCTGCGCCCGCAGCGGTGCGCTCGGAACCGGCAAATGCTAGCCCTGCGGCTGGCGCTGAGCCCGCCGGGCCCGGTGGGGCACTGCTTGCAACGGAAACGGAGGGGCTGAGGCCTGGCGGCGGCGCGCCGCCGGGCCCAAATGGCCCGGCCGCAGCGGGCGCCGCTGCTGCTGCTGCTACAGGGCCGGCGGTTGACAGCGGCGTGCCGGGCTGCGAGGCGCTTGCTACAGAGGGCGCTGCGCTCGTCCCAGTGGCGCTGCAGCTGCTGCTGCGTGCGCCGGTGCTACCGGGGCTACCTCGCCAGGTGCAGCCCTCCCCGTCCCGGTGGCGGACTGGGCCATGGCTGGTGCCTCGCTCGGCGCGCTGCTTGCGAGGGAGCGGTCCCGGGATCAGTGCCGTACCAGGGCTCGGTGCCGTACCAGGCGCCGCGGCAGCAAGCGGCGTTGCGGGCTGCGACGCGCCACTCGCCACAGACGGCGCAGCGCTAGGGCCTGGTGGGGTGGCGCTAGGGCCTGGTGGGGTGGCGCTAGGGCCTGGTGGGGTGGCCGCCGCTGGCGGTGCGGCTGCTGCAGGAGGGGACGCTCCAAGGGTAAGCGCCGGCGGCTGTGCAGAAGCAGGCCCGCCGCCTTCAGCTGTTTGGGGAGCTGCAACGGCGGTACCGGGCTGGCCGGCGGGCGCCGCAGGGACGATGCCGCCAGCAGGCGCCGCAGGGACGATGCCGCCAGCAGGCGCCGCAGTGGGCGCGCCGGGCCCAGTTCCCGTGAAACCAGCACCAGTACCAGTACCAGTACCAGCTGCGGCGGCGGCGGGCGTTGCCGGCTGAGCCCTGCCAAGTGGGCCCGAGGGCGCTGGGCTTGGGCCCAGCCCGGGCGGAGCTGCGACGCTCCCGGGAGGCGGCGCCGCGGCTTGCAGTGCTGCCGCTGCCAAGCCGGCCGCCGGCGCCATCGCGTCGGGCGCCAGAGGCGCCGGCGCAGCGGGGACAGGTGCAGTGGCGGCAGCAGGTCCTGAGGGTTGCTGTGCAGCAGTTCCAGAAGGCTGCTGCACGGCCGACGGCAAAGGACCCGACGGTACAGGCGTTGCAGCTTGCGGCGCGGGTAGCTGGGTCAGCGGCGGCGGCGCCCCTGAGCGGGCCACCGGGTCCAGCAATGACCTGGCTGGCCGGGGCTAGGCCGACTGCCCCAGGAGGTGCTGCTTGCAATGGCGTCTGGAACGCTTGTGCTGCTGGTGCTGCTGATGGGCCGGCAGCGCCTGGTGGTGCTGCGGTAGCGGCGCCCGCCAGTCCAGGGACGCTTGCCACCGCCGGCGCTGGACCCTGTACGGCAGGCGCTGGAGCTGCGGTTGCAGCTGCAGCCCCCAGCTCAGCCGCTGCCGCCGCAAGGGCAGCTGCGTTAGCTGCAGCGCCCATGGGGGACCCGCGCCACGCGCTGCTATGCCGGCACGCTGCTGCTGAGTGGAGGCGGCTGCCGCCGCCGCCGGCCGCGCCGCCGGGCCTCCCAGGGCCCGAGCGCGCCAGCGCAGAGGCTGCCGCCACGGCAGCCTGCTGCTGCGCGCTGAGGGCCTGAGCGCCGCCCGGCGGCACCGGCGGCGGCGGCTCCGCCTGTATTCCGACGTGCAGCAGCGGCTCGGCCTCCCGCTCAAAGACCGAGCCGATGTACGGCACCATGGGGATCTGCGCGCGGCAGTCATACGGTGCTTGCTGCTACAGCCGCTCGCGACCCCACAAGCCCCGTACCGAACATGCAAGGGAGGACCTGGACGCATGGGTCGCAACACACCGCTGGCCCGACGCTACCCAACACGTATAGGGCCATCGCAACGCGCGGCCGCTGCACGTTTGCGTCAAACGCACAGAGACGCATACGCCCGTTGCGCGGACGGCGCGCAAAGCCGCTGCTCGGCGCACCTCGATGCCCGGCCACAGGCGGCACTCCAGGCTATTGGCTGCGCCCTGCTGCTGCTGCTGTAGTGCTGCGGGCGCCGTCGCCGCTCCAGGGGCCGCGCCCTCCGAGGCGGCCTTTGCTGTTGAGGCCGCCACCGCTGCCGGCGCGGCCCCTGGCGCGCCCTGCTGGGTTGGCGGCGGAGACACCAGCAGGGCGCCAGAGACGCTGTCGCTGCTCCCGGCGCCGTTCACACCGCCGGGTGGCTGCCCCAGGGCCAGTGCGTGATGGTACGCCGACTGCTTCTGCAGCCACGCCGTGTGCCATGACCACTGCTTGGACCAAAAGTCGGGGGTGGGCGGCAACGAGGTGCCTCCGAGCTGTATGGCGCCTGCAGCCAGCAGACGCCAAATCCAGGCCCCTCAACGGCATCATGCACGGCAGGGCCGCCTGCGCCCACACGGGCACATACGTCATGCATGCATGTGCCTACCGTACGCCCACCACCTGCCATGCTGGCTGGCATCCGGCGTCCGCCCGCCCGCACGCACCCGAGGGCCGTGAGGCGGTCCTGACGTTGGCATGCCACGCAGTCCACTGCTCACCGACGGGACCACCGAGGCGCGGCCGGCACCGCCAGACATGGCGGCGACAAGGCGGCTCTGGAGCTGCTGCAAAGTGGCGGCTGACGCTGTGGATGTGGATGCCAGCAGGCCCTCGCCGCTGCCGCCGGCCGCGCCGGCTGGCGGCGGCGGGCGCAGGCTGTCGGGCGGCTTCTCGCCGCGCAGCGCCATGAGGAAGTGCTTCCTGCAGGGGTGCCGGCATCAGTGCGGCAGGCTGGCTCGGAGCACGGAAAGAGCGCTTTTGCTTTGGGGATCAGCGCCGGAGAAGCGCGACAAGGACATGTCGAGGTGAGGGAGGCGGCAACAGCCGTTCGGGAGGTGCACAGCGTGCCGATTGCACACAGGACAGGTCATGCACCCGGAAAGCCCATGACCTAATGCGCGGCGCAGCTGGACCTGCATCTGTGCACCGTCGTGGCGTGCTCAAGACGCCGGCCCGCGCGCGCGCCCGCAGGGGCTGTGCTTACCTCGCCAGCAGTCCGTGCTCCGACGGGTCCCAGGCGTCAACGTACAGCAGCAGAGCGCGCAGGAGCGGCTGTGGCAGCTGCGGCGCCATGGCCAGCAGCACCTTCGTACACGCGGTACACACGTGCATCTTGACGTACGATACCGTGCATCAATAAGGGGTACAGCGCTGGGCCCCGAGAGACAAGTGAAGGAGATGGGCTGTGCGCATGTTCGCGCTGTCCCGCGTGTAGGCATTGCACGCGGAGGTCAGCGGGCGGACCAACACCAGGTGGTATCGTCTCCCCAATCTTTTGGAACCCATGCAAAAGAACCCGCCCACCCGAAAGGGACAGCTGCAAAGCCTGGCCTGCTACAGGGTGGGATGGTGTTCCAAGCCTGCCATCTACACGTCCCCGCTGGCATGATGCAGGCCAGGCCACCCCTGAAAGCTCTCGCCCACGCACCTGACGCAGCTCGCAGGTGTCTATGCGCCCCTTGCCCCTGGAGTCGTGTTGCTTCCCACAGCGCCTCAGCCTCGGCGGCGCGTTGCACCATGAGGTCGTGCAGGGCCTGCGGTGCGTTACGGTGCAGTGCGGCGCGGTGCACGTGGTGAAGTGGCACGCTGAGGACACACTACACTACAGGGAGTGGGCCCGACAGGGCACCAACGCGGTGACAGCAGCAGCAGGAGCAGCAGCAGCAGAAACGCACACATACACACGCACAGCCGACCGACTCGCTGTCGATAAGCGTATGATTTGTGACATTCACTGTTGCAGCACCACATGCAGGACAGCCTGGGGCGTTAACATGCGCTGCAACCTGCTACTGCACTGCTTGCGTGCAATACACATTGTCGCCAAGCCGCGAGCCCTGCGATACCGGTGCGCGCACATGCACGGCCCCACACGCACCACCAGCCGCACCACGCACCTTCGCCGTCGCCAGTAGCAGACCCCAGGTCGGGGCACCGGGCGCGTCGTACAGGGGTGCAGCTGGGTCGATGCCTGTGGGGTCCAGACCCTCACGCACGCCGGCCAAGGCGTTGGAGAACTCCCTGCAGAGGGTGCCAGCCACCTTTGGCGTTTCGTGCAATTGCATGTGTTCAAAACAGCCTAATACAGCAACAGTCATGCAATGGTCGGGACCACCGGCACCCTCTGCTCCCTGCAGCAGGCGCGCACCGAAACCACCGCCACCCCGCCGTAGCTAACCCAGGGAGGTACGACAGCTGGGGCAGTACGGCGGCCCATCGCCCAGGGAGGGCTTGTGCAGTCGGACCGCTCTGCGACCTTGCCCGTCGGGCTCGGACCGTACGGCTGGGATGCATGACCTGTTCGCCCCTGGAGCCGCACAGGGCTGGGCCAAGTTTAGGCCCTGCCTTGGGCTCGTTGGCATCGGGCTACGGGCCAGCATGCAGGAGGCGGCGGCGGGTCCAACAGCGCCCGAGCAGATCCGCACATCCTGCCCTACGAGGAGCGTCAGCACTCCCAGTCTCCCACCCTTGACCGACGCTTGACTCGTGGAACACTTGTCCGACTCCGAACCCACCTCCACCCTGCCCCACCCAGGCCTCCTTCCCCAGGCCCCTACCTGCACTCCTTGAGCCCACCCTCAAATTCCTCCCGGCTGAGGTGGCCGTTGGCGTTGGAGTCCAGCGCCGCCACGACCACGCGCAGCTCACGCCCGCTCAGCGGCGGCTCACCGGCACGGGAGTCTAGCATCTGCCGCACGGCGTGACGAATCTGCGGGCATGCATGCATGCATGTATGCATGCATCCCGTATGCCGGAACCAACCGTCGGGACGATGTGCGAGTTGCGCAGCATGCGGTAGGTATTAGCACAGCGCCGGGCGCTGGAGCGGTGTCTCGACAACGGCGGAAGCAGCGTGCTGACACATGCATGTGGGCGAGGCGCGGTGTGCAGGCGCCGGCAAACGCGCCAGCAGAGGCGTACCACAAGCCTGAGATACCACAGGTTCGCGACGAAGGGGCCAGGCCCGACAACCTCAGTTGTGCCCCCATTCGCTACGGCACCCTGCCTCCTCCCACACAAAAACCTGGTGAACCCTGGTATGCTAGGTTCATCCCACTCCACGTCACCTGAAACCCTTGCAAGCAAATCCACCCACCACCAGAAGCAAGCCAGCACCTGCGGAATACACCGACGAAGCGCAGCAGGGTATGCTGTGCCCTGCCCGCCTCACCTGGTTGACGGTGAGCTCCTGGCCCACTGGAAAGAGCTGGTCCAACTGGACCCTGTCGTGTGCGGAGGGGAGGGGCAGGGCGGACGGACCGGGCCGGGCCGGCGTGCGGGTGGTCAACGATTGGGAGGCCAGCACAGGCTCGCCGCTCGACAGGGCCGTGAGGCGACAAGGTAGGGCAGGCGGGCCCGCCCGCTTGTCCGCAGGCGCCTTCCTGCGCCTGCCATACCGTACGTACTGCCAGCAATGACCGCGCGGGAGCGCCGCCGCCCTTGCCACCTTGTTGCCCTGCGCAGCCCCCTGCGTCCCCCCCCCCTGCCCACCTGTTGTGCTTGGCGTGGTAGCGCAGCAGCCTGAACACGTCGCGCGGCCGCCCCGGGACCCAGCCCGCCGCCAGCGCCGCTGGGCCGCCGGGCGGCGGCGGCGCACCGTGCAGGCCGAAGCAGCGCTTGAACTCCAGGACGTGCACGCCCGGGTCGGCGGCGCCGATGCTGGCGGTGCGCGCGATGTGGGCCAGCAGCGTGCGCAGCGCGTCCCGGCCACCAGCGCTCTCCGGAACCACGGCCTGCGTAGCATAACACGGCCGAGATAGCCGCGAACGGTGCGTTAGCTGGGTCGCCCGTACCGCTAGACCGGGGGGGGGGTGCCAAAGCGTCACTCATACAAGCCATCAAGATCTGATCGATGTGAGCGATGGGTACAAACAACCTAAACCAAGGTCCAACGACACATCCTCTCTGCTCCTGGACCTCTGCGCGAGGTGGTGCCGTTGCATCGGACCGCTCACGCCCCGTAGGAGACTTTAGCCTCCCTAGCAAAGCGCAGGCGTGTCGTCGCGTCACAGCGCTCTCCTCCCCCACCGGGCATGAACGCGGCAAGCCACAGTCCGTCTCGTCAGGCGTCAATGGTGGGGAGGTGCAGCCCATGGGCCATGCACAGGGCGGGCCACACCACATGCGCACCCTGAATGGCATGGCAAGACACCAGCTGGGTGGGTGGCGGCCGCTGCCCGCACGCGGCGCGGCGGTCGCACCTGCAGCAGCTGGTTGAGCTGCGAGAAGGTAAGGTAGCCGCCGACGGGGTTGATCGCCATGATGTTCTCGTCGATGAGCGCGGCGTTGCTCCTGCGCGTGGGCACAGCGGGCGGCAGGGCGGGGCGGGGCGGGGCGGGCCCCCCCTGCCGCGTGAGGCCGGAGTGAGGCGGCGGCTGCCTGCCGGGCACGCGGGCAGCCAGCTAACCGGCCACGCGGACATTGTCGTACAGAGTATGGCTCTGTGCGTGGTCGCCGGCTGCATGAAGTGCCCACTTACGGCTGAGTGCCAGCAGCAGGCCAACAGCTGCGTGCTTAACCAAGAAAGGTACAAGCGTACGGGCGAGCCTCTGACACCATACTACTGCCCACGCGCAAGGCGCGCCAGCTCAACCCAACTGAGCGCAGTAGCGGCGATGGCGTATTGGGTATGACAGCCGCGGCAGCGCGCTGCGCCGTTTCAGGTGCTGATGTCCAACTGCGCATGCATGCATGGCGCTGAGCCATGCGCGGGGCGGCCACTGACACCTCCTGCGGCACTGCACTGCGAACTGCCACGGCACTGCGAACTGCCACGGCACTGCGAACCGCCCAGGCTCCTTCCATGCCCATCCCGCGCAACAACCATAGCAGCCCTGATGCAGAGCGTGCAATGGTCCCAGCCAGTAGTACATGTTGTTTGATGGATCAAGGCGATGCAAATACATCCAATCATATGTAAAGTCCAACCGATCGGCATCGTCTGTACCCTGGGTCGCTGCGCTGGCGTATAGCGCCTGCAAACATGCCTGGACAACATGCTGTTGGATGACGTACGTCAAGTTCACTATCATGCGTGATTGCTAGCCAGCATAGGCTTCTACGTAAAAGAAATAAACTAGCACTTGATGCAACGAACATGACGGTGCCCTCCCGAGTCCCCTCCGGCGCCTACCGCATGTGTTGCACAAGGCCCGCGAGAGCGGCTGTCAGGACCGCGGCAGAGTGCTGGGGCGGCGGAGCTGTAGCGGCCGGCGCCAGCGGCACCACAGGCGGCGGCGGCGGCGCCGCAACGGGCTGTACGGCGGTCGGCAGCTGCGGGGCCGGAGCAGCTGCTGCAGCTGCGGCGCGGACAGGCGACGCTGCAGCTCCTGGCGGTGGCGTGGTGCCGCCGGATACCGCTGCGTCGATCGAAGCGCAGTCCTGGTGGCCCCCGAACCAGGGGCGGTCGACAACGCCGTACAAGCGATTCCCCAATTAGCCAGGCAGGGCATGACGCAACGCATCGGTGTGCCGGTAGCAGTCTGGCCCATATGGCTCTGCGCTGCATTCGAGAGTCGCAACGTCAAGCGGCGCCGGCATCACCACATGCCGATACGCGCAACAACGCCATCGACGTGGTCGCGCGCTTCAGGCCAGCACTGTGTGACGCGCGATGCGGGGATGGCTCAAAGGTACTGGCTGACCGGGCGGCACGCACGGGCTGCGTGCGTGTGTCCCATGCATCTGCCAACCCATGTACGGCACACGTGCGCGCGTCGCCAGCCCAACCCAGCTGCAGCAGCTGCGCCGCGTCCAGAGCCATATGCGCGCCGCGGCTGCGCCCTGCGCCGTGCCCCTCCCTGCCTGCAGGCTCGCCGCCAGCTCCTGCTCGCTGACGGCGCCGTCGCCGTTGACGTCCACCATGACCATGAACATCTGGGCCTCAACGTCCGACACGTTCGGCACAGCCTGCGGCGCGACATGCGGTGCGGCATGTACGACACATGTACGGTGTCCGGTGTACAGGACGTGCATGGCTAGGGTTTTCAGGTGCAGGGAGTGACGACGCATGCATGTGCCCAGAGCAAACGGCTCGGCTGCTCATATGGCCTCTGCTTGCGTGGCGCGTGCATGGGCGCATATCGCCCGCAGGCAGGGCGTGCTGGCCAAGCACGCGGATGCATCGCCAGGCACACGGCCCATTCGTACGAGCGCGGAGCGCGGAGCACCCGCTTGCCCGCGGCAATGCCATTTACGTAGGAGGAGAAGATAGGCTGCCATATGCACTGCAAGGGTCGATTTGCGTGTACACGAGGTACGGTTCTGGTCGCCTACCCTCCCTTACGCCACGCCATCTTTCATGCATGCAGCGGTGTCCGCACGTATACACGGCTGCTGCAGTCACGGGTAACCATGCTAGTGTGCACATGTATGTACGCACTGCACGTGCCTTCTGCAGCAGCGCTTTGAGCTCGTCCATGGCCATCAGGCCGTCGCCGGATGCGTCCACGGCACTGATCAGCGCCCGCGCCTCGGCGGCGCCGCCGGCGCGGAGCCACTGCGCGAACAGGCTGAACACGTTGCGCTTCTCCATGGGCGGCCCTGCGCGCGCCGCACATCAGACGTCACGTGCGTCAGGCACGCGAAGCAGGGAGGGGCGAAGGTGAAGACAAGCGTGGTTGCGAGAAGGCTGGAGATGGACCTCAGCGCAGCGGGGCAGCTGCTCCCCCCCCTGTAGGCAGGCTTTGGGCTGCAGCACAGTTGTACCACAGGGCCGGGAAGCGGCCGAGCGCTACCCCGCCCCCGCTTACCCCCTCCCCCCACGTACCCTTGGGGGCGGCGCCATTTTTCTTAGCACCACCAACGGCCTGCAGGCATGGGCGGATGGTTCGGGCCGCGCGCACGGATGCATGGATGCACGGGCGGGGGGGGGGGCGCATCCACGGCTCGGTCAAGTACGCGCAGCCTGCTGATAGCTTGGTAAGAGAAGTTGCAGAGCTTGCGTCATCTGGTCGTACCGTATGCGAGCTGGCGCCGGCATGGCACGCCGGTCCGTGTGCTCGCTCGTGCGCGCGCTTCGCTTCGTGCGTGCGTGTGGCCCCATGCAGACCCCCATGCTTCGCCCGGATGCATGGCAGCAGACGTGCTGCGCCAGGCTTACGCTTGGCGGGTCCCTCCGCTGGAGCGCGAACTGCACGGCCCGCGCGCGTTTCGTGGTGCTAGCAGACGCTTCCGTAGTGCTGCACTGGCTCGCCAGCAGCCGACCGTGGGTGCCGACCACCTCGAAGGACACGCCGCTGGCGCAGCCCCGTCCCCAGCCATCGCCAGAGCGGACCACCACCTGCAGCCGCCGACAAGCACTTACTGGCTGTCCGATGTCCACTGCCCCACCGGCGGTGGCGCCAATCGCTTTGACGTTACGCAAGCGAGGGTCCTACCAGGTATTTGTGCTGTTGGCTCATTACACTAGCGGCACACGGTAGGCAACGCGCTGCAGGCGCAGCGGTAAGCCCCACCGTGAGGCCATGCTCTGCTGTCGACAAGTCACAAGCACAGCAGCGACTAGTTAGAAGTAGCCGGCTTCACGCAGCGATGGAAGGTACAGCACCGAACGCTGCGCCATGTCATGTCCTGGTGAGCCCCTGCACGGCCGCGGCCAGGGCTAGTTGCGTAGTGTTTCGGGCTTTCGGCCCCAGCCGCAGCTCCGCGCCAAAGCGCACCGTCGTACCGTCGTACCGTTCTTCATACCGTACGTTGCCGTAGGCCACCGGCCTTTCCGGGAGCGCTTTGCCCCAATCTCCGCGAGGCCAAACAACACCTTCTCCCAGGCCCCCCGACTACAAATCCCCCAGCGCTGCATGTTTGCCCTTGACCCCAAAGCCCTTTACAGCTCTCCCCGCACGCCCCACGCCTCCTTTACGCCCTACGCGTACCGCTTCGTCCACCCAGTCATGTTTTTGAGCGTGTGCGAAAGCGTTGTGAACAGCGCGGGTGTCCGGGCCGTTGCGCCCCAGGGCTCGACCCGCCTCCAGGGCGGTGCTGCGGCCTCACGCAGCAGGTTCCGGGGCTGGCACGGCAGCTTCACCTGAGCGGGTGTGGTGCTGTTGCTGCGGGTTGGGCGCAGCAAGGAGCGAAGATGTCGAGGGCCTTGAACCCGTTCGCTGCGTCGTGGGTGCCAAAGATGGCATCACAGAACAGTGTTACTCGTGGCAACGACGCAGCGGTTGAGCTCACGGCGCCTGCACCACCTTCGCTGGCGGTATTTGATGTTTTGGCGTTGCCTGCAGAGGTGTGCGCGCGTTGGGTTCCCACCCTGCTCGCCTCGTGCTGCTCCTCTGCTCCTCCCCCGCTACGCACCTCACATCAAAACTGTGTGTTCTGGGTCGCCCTTCCTGCATACATGCAGGTTATCACCACCATTCTTTCCAACCTCCAGAACCCAGCGGACGTTGTGCACTGCATCTTGACGGGCAAGGAGTTGTGCCATCTTGTGGCCGGGACCGACCTGTGCCTGGACCTGGGCGCGAAGGCTGCCTCAGGCAGGGGTTCTGGGGACAGCATTGATGCAAAGGAGTACAAGCGCGGCGTGTTGCAGAGCCTCCGCAAGTACATGCCAGGTGAGAAAAACCCTACTGGGCCGAACCTTCCGCCCACCCGGGTCCACAGAAAGCCTCAACCCACTGCCAAAACCCACGAAACTTGCAGCTAAAGCGCAGAATGTAGCCTTGTGCAGCCGCCTTGGAGCCAGTTATGCAGGGCGTACTCCTGTGCGTTTGGTATCATGGTATGATTGGTGCCTGTCGTTTGCCTGCAGGCACGGTGGCACTGTACTTGCCCAACCTCTCCCTGGACGATGACGAAGTCGCGCAGTTGGTAGGCTGCCTGCCCCGCCTTCAGCTGCTTGACGTTTCCGGCTGCCGTAAGCTCACCCCGGCCGTCACCGGCACCCTCGTTGGCGTTGGCGACGGCGCCGCTGCCACTACGGCCGTCACGCACGAGCCGGCGCAGCCGCAGCCGCCGCAGCAGACACGCGCAACGCTGCGCATTTTGAACCTGCAGCGCTGTTTTCAGCTTCATCACTCGGCTCTCTCGGACGTGCTGAGCGCAGCAGCAGCCGCGCCCGCCGCCCGCGTCGGCGCGGGCACGCCCCGCGGCCTGCAGGCCGTGTGCCTGAGCCACATCGACATGGGCCGCTGGCCGCTGCCGGCGACAGCGGCCGGCCCTGTGGCAGGTCAGGCCTGGACCGGCCCCGGCTGCGGCAGCAGCAGCAGCAGCCTGACCGTGCTGGCGCTGCACAACTGCATGCGCCTGACCGACAGTGCCATGTCGGCGCTGGCCGACGCCTGCGGCAGCAGCGTGCGCTTCCTGCTGCTGGGCGGCAGCACCCTCGCGTCGTACAGCGCCGGCGCGAGCAACACGCATGCTGCTTGCGCGGCGCTGCCGGAGCATGTCCGCCTAGCCGTCTCAGACCTGGTGGCGGCGGCGCTCCCCAAGGGCCGCGGCGGCGGCGCTGCGCTCAACGTCAGCTCGGTGACGGTTGCTGGCCACGTGGCGGCGGCACAGTCGATTGTGGCCATGGCGCTGCGCATGCCCCTGCTGGAGGCGCTTGAGCTGACTTTCTTTCCGCAGCCCGTGCTGCAGGTGGGGCGTGTTGAAGGGGGGCGGCCCTGGTGGTGGGTGGGTTTTGTTGTAATGGATTGGTTCAGCTTGAGTCATCGGCCGGCCAATATGGCTGCAACAAGCAGGGTTTCAGTACGACAAAGCAGCAAACCAGCAGATTGACCATACGTTGTAGCACGCAGGCGGCTGCCAACCTTGTCTCGGAGCAGGGCGGTGCGGAGCGGTGAGCAAAGGCAGTTGGGCATCCCCGCTATACACCCCGCTCTCCTGCAACAGGAAGATTGTTTGTTGTTCTGGCTTTGAGCCTGTTGCCCTTTCCCCCGTCCCCCTCCCCTTCCCCTTAGGCTGTGCGCAGTGTCCTGGGCGACACCTGCCTGACCGGTAGGCCACTTGCGGTCCAGGTATGGGACCTGGCAACGCGCGCAGGTGGCGCCGCAGCGGCCAGCGCCGCGTCGCGCATGCGCGCCGCGCTCTGCGGCGACGGCGGGCGCAGCCGCCTGGCCTCGTACGGCGGCGGCAGCACCGCAGGCGCCGTCGGCCGCGGCCCGGAGCTGGTGGCTCAGTGCGGCGCCGCCACTGCGCTGCGCTGCGCCGTCAACTGCTCCGGCCCCACGCGCAGCACGCCGCTGCACTTTGCGGCGGAGCGGGGCGACGCACCGTACGTGTCGGCGCTGCTGGCGCTGGGCGCGGGCGCTGACGCGCGGGAAAACGGCGGCGCCACGCCGCTCTTCCTCGCCTGTGAAGCTGGCCACGGTGAGGGCTCGCGCGCGCTATGGACGTTTGCACATGCGCGGGCTTGCCGTACATGTGGCGTGTTTGCTTCGAGAATGCGCCTACATGTTGTATTCCAGCCTTCAGAACAGCGTCAGAACAGCATCTTTCTCCTTCTAATGCATGTCGCTGGAAGAGCAACGTTGGCAGCACGCTATCCGACGCCGGTGCTGCCCCAAGCCTGCGGCTTTTGCTGCCTGTTGCATCGCCTGTCGAGGCTTGTCTATGCAGCATTGGCACCAGTCGTGCATTTTCGGTAAGGATGTTGTGCCTGGCCCGGCATGGGGTGTGACGTGTAGCGCAACGGGCCACAGCCGTCCCTCCTATAGGTCACTGCGTGCACTGGGGAGGCAAGTGTACGTGTCGTTGACATGCAGCTGCTAAACCCTTTGTCGATACAGCGTGTTCTGTTCCTACCCACCCAGCCCCCGTCGACCATTGACCAACTCCGTGGTAGCATCCATCGTCTGGGCGTTGCATCAACAGACGGCTTGTAAACCACCCAAGTGGTTGTTGTTCCTTGCCTGGCTGTAGCCGAGGCGGTGTTGCTGTTGCTGGCTGCCGGCGCCGACCCCCACCTGAAGAACGCCTCGGGCGAGTCCCCGCTGTACATCGCGGCGCTTCGCGGCCACCTGGCGGTCGTGACGGCGCTGCTGGAGCACTTCCAGGTGCGGTACGGCATGGTACGGCACGGTGGCCAGGCTAGCGCTAACCGAGCCGGTTGGATACTGTATACAATAGGCGGGTTCCAAAAGTTTGGGAAGATCAT
This sequence comes from Ottelia alismoides, assembly GCA_037367405.1. Classification (NCBI taxonomy): domain Eukaryota; kingdom Viridiplantae; phylum Streptophyta; class Magnoliopsida; order Alismatales; family Hydrocharitaceae; genus Ottelia; species Ottelia alismoides. The sequence goes on along the minus strand of JAZKJV010009263.1, from coordinate 47,734 downwards.
CCTGTATACGATAGGCTCCCTTTGGAACCATTTGACGTCAGGGGTGTTCGCATGCCGCGGTGCTCAAGCCCTGCGTGCTCCAAGCTTGGTGGCCTTGGTGTGGCACCGCGAGACCATCACCATGTCCTGCATGTTTGACGGCTTGTGCAAAAATTAGTAGGCCCGGATGGCTGAGCGCAAGCGGCGTGCACCCCTTCCTCATGCCGCGGCGTTCAGCTCTTTGCGCATATCGCGCACGTGCCCGGCCTGTTCGTCCGTCCCGTGGTGCTAACCCACCGCGTATGCCCTCCTGCCCACCCCCCTTGGAACACGGCCACACAGGCGCGCGGCATCGCCTGGCAGGACCCCTCCCTGTACGGTGACAGCTGGACGCCGCTGCACGCCGCTGCCGTTGCCAACCGCACCGACGTCGCCGCCACGCTGCTCAGCGCCGCCGGCGCGGCAGGCGCGGGCTCGCTGGTGGGCGCGGTTAACAAGTACGGCCAGAGCGTCGTACACATCGCCGCGCGCAAGGGTTCCGCGGCGCTGCTGCGCCTGCTGCTGGCCTGGGGCGGCAACGCCGTGGTGGGCAGGCCTGACACGAGCGGCGACACGCCGGTGGATGTGGCCAAGAAGAACAGGCACGTCCTGGCGTTGGCGGAGTTCCGTAAGGCCTGCGCCAGCGCCTGAGTGCGCTGCGGTCAGTGGTGCGCCCTTGGCACAGGGCATAGCGGAGCGGAGCGGGCTTTGGGAAGGGCGCAGACGGCTCGCACGGGCACACACACGCGCGTGCGTGGAGGGGCGAACAGCAAAGGCGGCGGCGGCGGCGACGTTCCGGGTACAGCAAGCGAGACAGACAGAGTTGGGCGCGGACACGGACGTGCGTGTGCTGGGGACGGTGGGGGATGTTGCGTCGGCCGTGTGCGTCTTTGGCTAGCCGATGTGTGCCGTAGCGTACACCCCACACCGTGCGTGGCTTGCGTGTCTTGCTGACCATCGAATCCCGACCCTACACGCAGCGTGCTGTTTTGTTGCCCGAGAGAGTGCTGTGAGCGCGCGCCTGCCTGCCAAACATGTGCGTATTGTCGTTTGCACTTCATGGCGCCCTTTCATTGCCATTAATACTCTCGTCTGCTTTCAGCCTGCTGCTGCAGTGAGTGTCGTACCGTACGGCGACTTACTCCGTTGAGTGTTGATCGTAATAGGGCGCTTGAAGTTTGGGTGTATGGCGCGTGGGCGGGAACGCATTTTTTCAGTTTCATCGCTTGTCCAAGAGCGTGCTCGTCCAAGCAAATGCATCATCGATGCTATCATGGAAGGAGATGGTCCCTAATGCGGTCCTGCGCTGACGTGCGTTTCCGGATATCTTCGATGTGACAGAAATCGCTGAACTTTTGGTCCGCAAGGGCAAGGGTCCGCCCCGTGCGGTGCGTGGCCCCTCGTTGGCTATGCAGTGCTGATGGTGCGTAATGGCGCCCCTGCAGGCGCTGCGTTGAGCACGGTGGGTGGATGGGCGGTACAGGCGCCAGCGCATGCTTGTGTGCTGGCTTTGAGGATGGCGCTTGAGGTGTTGCAAGGCGCGGAACCTCTGACACACAAGGCAGTGCTCAGACCCGCTGCCGTCGGCAAGGGACGCGCCGCATGTGGGCGTCAGGGGCTGTTGCGGGCGGGGCGCCGGCATTCCTTTGACAGGAGCTGGTACGAGGTTGTGCCCAGCACGAAACCGGAGTGGAATGTCATGTGGCTTTTCTGGTGGTGCGCGCCGGATGCGAACCGGCTTCGATCACAGGCTTTACGGGGCTGTTGCTGTTGCCAGGGATGGGCCCGGCCGCACCGCCGCCGGGTCTTGTGCTGTGCTTGCGGCGCGCTTCACCAGGACGGGTGCTCCCTTGGTGTAAGTTCGCACGACTGGACTCTGTTGTTTGCTCCCGATCGCCTTGACGGTGTATGGCCGTTTGTCCCGCGCACTCGGACACTGCCGGGTTCCTGAGTACTGTCGGCCAGTGACTGCTTATGGTGGGCCGTGTGTGACTGCCGCGCCAGATGACGGCTTGGCGGCGCCATTAGTACCGCCAATCTAGACTGCCCAGCAGTCCTTGTACCGTTCGCACTTGTGCATCGGCTCATCCGTGCAGCATCTGGTGGACTCGCTGCGCAAGCCGACCAGCCCCTGGCCCAAGAACGGCGGGCCCCTGCGGGGCCTCGACCCGGGCATATGCCCGTCGAGGCCGGTGAAGAGTCGTATCGTAGTCGTAGCATTTACGTGACGCAAGGAACACTTGATGCTGCGCGCTCACACCAACTTCATCACTCGTGCTAATAGCTGCGGTACAGAACATCTTGCAAGCGCACCCCTCCCCACCTAGGGGGAGGGGCCAGGGGAGGGGGGCCCCGACCAGCGGGTCCCCGAAGTGGCCGCGGTCACACTTTATGCCGAAAGCTGCTTGCGTCGCCTTCGCACGTAGACCGACGTCATGCTGCGGCGCGCACATCACCCGCACGCCTCACGGATGTCGGGCACGGAACACACGCACGCGCGCGCGTACCCCTCCCCCACCACCCAGGGGGGAGGGGCCAGGGGAGGGGGGGCCCACGCCAGCGTTGTGCGCTGTGGACCGTACTCAGACCGTACTCGGTGGTAATCCGCTCGACAGGATTACCACCCTGGTCACATTACATCGGCCTCGACGTAAACCGACCAACTTTCAATGCGAGACGGCCTCGGGACGCGCGAGCCGACCTAAACCCTTCCATCAAAACCCACGTTAACTCCCAAACCCGCGCCGATACGCGAGTGATAACCGACCTCGGGATGTACATTTTTTGCAGAGACATTCAAGTTCTTGGGGCTTTGGCTGGCTCGTGCCCCGCCTGGTGTGCATGACCGTGTTTGGGACGTGGTTGCTCTGGCGGCGCTTGGTGCGCTTGAGTTTGGTGGTTGCCGCCTGTGGCGTGCGGCGGAGAGCCAGCGTGGCACCCCTGCGCTGAGGACGCGTGTCATGTGGGAGGTGATTGCTGACTTCGTGGCGCGGTTGGGAGGCTTCGTTGCGCTGCGGCGGGCTCCGAAGGGCTGGGCGGATGTACCGCCCGGCCTGGGCGGATGTACCGCCCGGCCACCCTTTTGTCGCGCGGTCCCCTTCCGGCGACCTCGTGCTGCGATGTGTTTTTGCGCCAGAGTGAGTGCGCGTGGTGGCGCGCCGTGGTGCGTTGCGCTGTCTCTGCGCCACATGCTGGGCTCGCCTTGCCCCGGTTGGTTTGTTTGTGGTGCCGTACGGCGCCTTTTGCACTGCGGTTCGGTCCCTTTGTGGCGGCTGCACATGCCCGTTTTTGTATTGGGCCTTTGCGTTGTTGGTTGCGGCGCTTCGTGTGGTTTAGTGCATGGCCCTCGTGGTCACAGACCAGGGAGCTCGGTCTCCCTTGGCGTTGCCGTACGGCAGTAGCCCGCTTTCCCCTCGGCCCCGCACCTGCCTTGTTTGGCGGGGGCGGAACAAGGCCACTTGTAACGCCTGACTACTAATCATCATGCCTGATCATCCTGCAGCAACCCAGCGCTGCGTTCGCCGTCACCGCAACCGCCGCCGCTAAGATACGCCAGTTAACACCGCCAAGCCAACGGGCGTGTGCTGACTTTCACGTGCATACCTCGAGTGGCGGTCTGGCAGCGTTTGCTCTGCGGCGGCTGGCCGCCGCAGCGTAGCGGCGCGGGCAACGCCGCACCGCCCGTACAATCGCTGGTTGTGTCAGGTCGGGAATCGGCAGCGATTCCCGACCTGACACAACCAGCGATCATTATACAGAGACAGCATTCAACCCAGTGTTTTTTTTTGGTGGAATAATTCCACCCGGTGGAACTAGAAAATTAATTCCGGCCGAAGGCCGGTGGAACAGGTATTGAATTGTGCGCCTGGCCGCGGAACGGCCGCGTAGCGGCCGAAAAAAAAATGGGTTGCGCTGCTGGCCCGTGCGGCACAGACTGTCGTACGATGACAAACCCCGCGGTAAACTGGTCTTGGGACTTGTGGAGTTGGGCCAACAACTGCACAGCCTCGACAGCTTCCCGTACAAGCGTGCCCTAGAGCATTGGCGCGCTGCGGCCGCGGCCGCGTGAGCCGCGGCCGCTATGTGCAGGACAAGATGGTTGACAGTGACAGCGACTAACTGCTAGATTGTGGCAGCTGGCGGCGTTTAAGCTGCATGCAGAAGGGGCAGGGCCCTGTGTATTGTAGTTGGCGCCATTGAACGTCTGGCGTAGTGTTTAAGTTGCAGTGCACAGTACAGTACGGCACAATCCAGCACTTTGGCGGCGGGGGCACTCCGCACGCGCGTGTTCTTTATTGTCAAACGCACTGCACTTTGACATTGGCATGAGCAATACTGAGCATTCTACATGACGATTTGGGCAATCTTGGCCTAGACCTTGGCCTGTCACGGAGGGTTCGGAAAGGGTTGAAAACAAAGGAAAATGGTGTTTTCAAAGGGGAAGCCCCAAATTTTTTTCGGGGGGGGGCTGCAGCCCCCCCGGACCCCCCCGCGCCAGGGGGGGCCGCTTCGCGGCCGGGTGGAACAGGAAAACATAGGTGGTGGCTGCTGGGTTCCTCTAGGGGAACTGGGAAAATGACTGATGATGAAAATGAATTAAAAAACACTGATTCAACCTAGTTCCAGGCATGCATGCGCTTGCATGGCATGGCCGCAGGTTTGAACGCGGGGTGTGGTTAGGGGTGCCCAAAGGGCGGGCCCTCTGAGCGATGCGGCGCAGTGAGGGGCGCGCGGCGTACGGCGCCTGTCTAGAGCTAAGGCGGGATCGGATGGCCGGGTGGCGCGCCTCCCCTCGCCGTGGAGCTAGTGTGCATGTGCAACGGCGCAAGCTGTTAGTGCCATGCGGAACAAGGTGGCGCAAACCGAGGCGGTGTAGGCACGAGTAGTAGCGCTTGGGCGTTGGTGACCGCGGCTCCGTACCGCGGCTCCGTACAAGCCGTCAACTACATACCGGAAGGAAGGCCTTTGGATCTCAGCTTCCCGGTGTTACTTGTTACTTGTTAGTGTGTGCGAGGTGCGACCGGCGAAGCGAAGTTTGACACGGCACGACAGGATCTTTGGGCATTATCTTTACGCGCTGTTGGAAGGGATTTGCTCTTCCGGCGACAAGCCCCGACAAGCGCAACGGTGAACGAAGCAACACAAGGGGCGAGCCCAACCTCACAGTCGCAAACAGTGGACCGGCTGCTGCATCCGGAGCGCTGGTCCGCGTCCCCACACTAAAGCTGCGTTCATCCCCGCGCCTGCCATCGCCTTGAGGGCCAGCTAGCTTAAGGTGCTTGGTGTGTGCGTGCTTTCGCGACTGGCAATCGTAGTAGGGCGTGAAAGGGTGCAGCTGTGGATGCTTCCAGCACCCTGCATCTGCAAACTGCGGATGTAACCCAGCGCTTGGCCTCATGATAGATGTTTCCGCCGGTTTTCGCAGTGCAGGGACCAGCGCACGTACGGTTCCAGCGGCAGGCATTCTAACGTGGCCGACGTGTGTTTCACGTTTGCAGCTGCCCCAAAGCGCCCTTGAAGTAACCTTCACAACAAGATCCAAGGGCATCACAGCAGGCCCCAACACAAGAAGGGCCCAACCTCCCTCCAAGCCCTTCGTGTGCTGAAACGAACGGAAAGCAGCGTGCTCGGACTCGTTCCAAGGTGCGCGCGTTGAGCCTTCACACTGCTTGCTTACAACTGGCTTTCAGGTCGCGCGAGATGGGGTGGGCTCCAGCAAGCCATCGGTTTGTGGCGCTTGGACTGGATATGCCGTAGCGGCGGCGCGAGAGCGGCCGTACGGCGGCGGCTGGTACAAGGTCTTTTTCACGGGCCTTTGGCGGGCGGCGCCCGCCCGACCCTCTCGTGCTGAATCACCCGGCCTTCTGTCACACTTTCTTTAGTCTCAGTGCCGCTATTTCGCTAGCTGCAACCGGCGTATTGCCACGTCCAAGTGTGTGCGCGTCGTCCAGCACACGCTACGGCCACCCGTTGAGGCCGTTGTTGGCTTATCGTCCAGCTTCTCATCGGCTCGCTGTTTTGATGCCCACCGTGGATGACCACCCGGCCATGCAATTCTCAGGACTGTGAGCATGGGCAGCACCATTGTCTCCAGCCAGTTATCCGGCGGGCTGATGCAACTGTGCGGTGCGAACGCTGCGTAGGACGACTACAACCTCTGCGCGCGGGCGCGTACCGTGCTACCAAACGTACGCCAAGTAGACCGCATGGCGGGGCAAGACCAGCTAACGCTGCCTTCTCAAACCGAGAAGCCGCCAGGGAAGGCGGGTCTTTCCCCATGGATCCATGTTCCGGCCTGCAACTCTGAAGGCCCAGACAAAGAAGCGCTGCAGCAGCCGACAGGCGGCGGCGGCGCCACCGCCGCCGGCAGCGCCACCGCCACCACGCCAACCCCTGTTGCAGCGGCCGACGCAATGCGCCCTCCTGTGGTACGACGGCTGGGCTACAGTGGTACTGAGCAGCATGCATGCAGCGGGTAAGCAGGTGTGCGCTGACAACTTGCAGTGCGTTTACCGGCGTGGGCTACAGGGGGAGTGGCCTAGTCCATGGAGCCAGACAGCCCTGCTGGTTTCGAGCGAGCTCGCAAACTGGCATGGAGGCTGGGGGGGGACGGCAGCTTGCAGGTGGTCACCAAGCACTGCCGCTACCACCAGCCAGAGAGTTGTTGGGTTCTCCGCGCGGCACAGCCACGTTTTCTGCCGTACCCCGCCGCATCCCGCAGGAGTCTGGCTGGGCAGGAGCTCATGCTTACACTTTCTCTTGCTGCTCCGCTTAGGTGGCGCCAATCAATGTTGGCTTGACACACAACATCATGATCACATCAGTAATGACGTTACTGCTGGCGCCGTGAACACCTTTGCTTCCGCTCGTGATGCTGATGCTGTGCCTCAACTGCCTCCGCAGCTTGCAACACCAGGCGCCCCTCACCGCCCGGCAGCAGGAGTCGTCGCCGCCGCTGTCGCCGCCGCAGGGCGATGGCCGTTGGGCCGCGGCGCTGCTGCTGCAGGAGCTGCGTAAGGCCGCGGCGGAGGGGCGGCAGCTGGACCCCGTGGCATTGCTGCAGCACCTCGCCATCGACCCTAGCACGGCACCGGCGGTGGATGCGCACCAAGCTGCCGACAGCGAAGAGGTGCGGGAGACTTGGGTTCGTCGCTGTTGCTTGCATTGTGGCAAAGTAAATTGTCGGTTGATGCGCGGTTTTGCCTAGAGCCGCACTACTCGCATTGCGTACGAGCGTTGGCTTCCGCTTGATGCTGTAGCGCGCTTTGCCGCACCACCGACAAGGGCGCCTCAAGGTAGTGTCCTGCCAGCACGCCACAGCACGCACAGCACGCCACAGCACAACAGGCATCACTGATCGCGCTGACGCGTAATGTCCGCTCCTACGCTGCTGCCTGCGCGCGCCGACAGGTCTGCGTTCCGTCCGCCGGCCAAGACGGCTCCTACAGCGCCAACCTGCTGTGCCATGAGGGGAGTGACGACAGCGTGCTGCCGTTGCCGCGCGGGCACAGCAAACAGTCTGTTGGTGGACGAGGGAGCGGTGTCGTCCAGGTCGAGGCAAATGAGGACCTGGCCAGCGATTGCTCGGCTGACGGCCTTCCTGTCGGGGATCGCAGCGCCAGCCGTTCCGAGGACTTCGCGCAGCCCAAGGTGAGAGTGCGGTCCCAGGGGCCAGGAAGCTTCGCATATTCCTGACCTGAAAACCGACACACATGCTGACATGCACGCCAGCACAAAGACGCGTTGCCCTAACCTGTTCCTGTGCGAAAGACGCGTTCCGAGTGATGGGGCGGGGGCCTCTCCGTTGCGCGCGCGTGGGAAGGCGCGTGCCAGCCCTCGGCCGCCAATGGCGACCTGCCAGCTGCTGGGCTGAAGCCCGCAGCCTGTCCAAGCGGGCAGACGCACGAGGCGCAGCAGCATTGTTGGTATCATGGTGGCTGCTGCTCCTGCTGCTGCGACGCTTGGGCACTTTGCTGCATCCCTTTGCTGTGCCGCACCCGCCCCCCAACCACGTCTTTCGCCGCGCCCCTGCCGTGCAAACGTAGTCCTCCTGCGCTGCCTGCGGGCTGGTCGGCGCAGGTGTTCCTCCGTGCTCAAGGCGGCACGGCTGGCCCAGGCGGCAGTGCCGGCGAGGACAAGGGCAGCCCCTGGACGTGCAGCTCAGCGAGCCCATGCCCATGCCCAGCGTTGTGGCTGCACCGCCGGCGGGTGTGCGAACGGACGATGAAACGTCCCGATGCACGGGCGGCAATGCCTGCGTGGTGACAAAAGGTGCGCGCGCCGCGTGCGACGGGGTTGACTTGTCGGCGCCCCAGCGGCGTGTCGCTTTGAGTGCGGCCACGCCAAGCATGGCTTCCGTGCGTTTGCGCTGGGCCGTACTACTCACGTCCTGACCTGCGCCAACCGCGGGGCTTCACAATGATCACTCTCGCGATAAGGAGAAGGAGGCGGGCGGGGTGGCAGCTGTCGTGCATGCCTCGGAACCGTATAGAGCGTTCGTGCGCCTGCCTGCCTGCCCTTGCCACAGACCATGCGGCGCTGCTTGGTGCGCCCGTCTCTGACGGTGCTATGGTTACAGACGACGGCGACTCAGCCGCTGAGGACAAGCCTGGAGCTACACCACCCAGTGATGGCGTCGACGCAAGTAACAACAACGATCATGATGAAATCAAAGAGATGCAGAGCAGCAGCAAGGACATCAAGGGCAGCGCGGTGCTGAGCGACGAAGAGGTCTGGGAGCAGAAGCTGCGCCAGGCGTTTGACGCCGAGTTTGACTGCGTGCAAGGTCAGTGGGGTGGGGTGCGTCCACGGCGTCCACGGCGCGCAGCATTGTGCACACGTAAGTGCCCTCCCTGCGGGCGCTCGTGATCCATCCGTATGCACCGATCGCCTCGCCTGTGCGCAGCCGACGTGCTCCCAGCGCACTCAGATTCCCAGGTACCATACCAGGGTGCGGCGGCACTCGAGGCTGGTCAACTCTTTTATCATTTTACGTCCAGACTTCATACATACGAAAGCCCAATGCACGAGTAGGAGTGTGATGTGGCTACAGCGATTGACATTCTCTGCAAAGGGCACGGGGCAGGTGGTTCAGCGGCCATAGTTCCTTCCAATGTGGTATGTGTGGCTGCAGTGCGGTCAGAGTGTGGTTTTGCACTGTCCTGCGTACTTGCCTTGCCTTGCGGTTGCGTCCTTTAGCACCGACCGTAGGCAGGATCGACCCTTGGCAGGCCAAGCTTCGAGTGGCAGTGGAGGAGGAGGTTGAGGCCAAGATACGTGAGACGCTCGCGGCGGCCAAGAGCGGTGGCGCGAGCCCAGGAGACGCGATGCGCGTGCTGATGAAGGAACAGGTTGAAGCGGCCATAGCCGAGGCGGAGCGGGCCGCGCTGGAGCAGCAGGCGGCGGACATTGAGGCTGCCCTACGGCTGCAAGAGCAGCTAAACGCCAAAACGAACACAGGTACCGTGTACGACATACGACATACAATGTACGGCATGCACCGCGTGAGAGCGTGCCAGCAGAGCATTCGCTGCCGCGACGTTTTATTGGACATGTGGAGAGATTGAGGGGCTATGTGTGGGTTGTATGTCGCTTGGGCCAGAGGGAGTCATTCACCTTTGGCTTTACGTGCAATCAGATGTTCTGGTGTTACCAGTTTATAGCCTGATACATGCAACGTAATGACGGGAGCCATCAGCACCCTCTGCTGACGGCGAGCCCCTGACGCTTCTGTGCTGTGTGTATATGCATCCTAGCCGCCACGCTGGGCTTTGGGATCAGCGCATGGCATGCGAGTGCTACGAAAGAATGGTTTGGGCCTCTTTTGGGGCTAGCAATTGGCAGCAAGAATTCCAGGCATCACCGCGGCTAAGGTGTGCGACTCCAGCAGCGCATGCTTGGGTTCTAACGACAGGCAGCTGCACGCAAAACTAAGCCTATGACTGTACGCAGCAGCGGCGGTGACAGCTGCGCAGCGCGGTTCGGCCAACCACCATGCCCACAAGCACGCTTCATGTGTATCGGTTGTGACCACAATGCCCCGCCGCTTCTCAGGGCAAAGCGCTGACCGAGCAGGAGCAGGAGGACGAGCGGAGGGCGCGGAGCTGCTGTCTGCCGCGGGCGTGGTGTTCCTCGGCGGCGCGCTCGTAGCGGTCAACAACGCCGGCGAGGCTGTGCAGGTACACATGCAGGCAGGCAGCGCCGGCTGCAGAGCGATGTACCTGCCGTACACTCTGCCCGCCACGTTCGTTCCTACTTTCTGGACTTTGTCGACGACTCTGTCTGCACGAGCTCGCGGTGTCGCGACGACAAATTGCTTTCTGGGCCCAACGTCAACGCCGTTGCGGTTGGGTCATACCTACATCCTTTCATGCACCCGATGGCCGTGGCCCGTGCATGCGGATGAGTGCTGGCAGCTACGCTGGCTCGGTAGGCTGTCGTGAAAGCAGCACCAGTGCTTACGGCGTCGTAACAGTTGTACCGGTGGCCCTTCTTGCTGGCGCTGCGCAGGCATTTGGCGGAGCCGTCGGCGGCGGCATCGCCGATCAGATGCTCAAGGCAGGGCTGCCAGAAAAGAGCGTCGTCGTGGCCGCAACTGCCGGCGGCGCCGTCGCCTCCGGCGCGGTCGGGGGCGCGGTTGGCGCCGTCAGCGGCGTGCTGGGCGCAGCCATGATCGGGCCCATTGTCGGCGCAGCCGCCACGACCGCCGTCGTCGCCGCGGCGCCGGTGGCCGCCATCGGACTGGGCATCGGCGCGCTCGTGGGAGGGGTCAGCGCCTCGATGCGCGCCCTGAACGCCTGCAGCAAGCAGGGCGCAGCGCAACAGGCTCCCACAAACATCAACGACACTGCCGGAGACGGGAAACGCTGCGACAGCAGCAGCGAGCGTGGCAGTGCAGATGGCGCCGCCAGCGGGGGCGGCGGCGGCAGCGCTGCACCACGTTGGTCCCTCCTTTTCGTGGGTCACCGACCAGCTCAGCAAGCTTGAGGCCCACAGCAGCACGTGGGTGGAGCACACCGGCAGCCGGCTGTTTGATAAAATAGACATGGTCATCGGCACCCATCCGCCTGAACATCGACCCCAACACAGGCAAGCCCCACGGCTTATGTTGGCGCTGCCGCCGTCGGAAAGTGATGCGACGTAGCCATTGCGCGCAGTGAATAGGGCTGCGCCGGAGACAATGTTAGCGAAGATGACACTGCCGTCGGCCACGTGTCAACGGTGCAACGCTGCGGCCACAGAGCGGTGCCCCGGGTGCGTGACACACCTGCACGACAGGCGCGCGGCGCGCGCGCGTGCAACGCAATACCCCTTAGCTGTGGCTTTAGCGCCCTTACGGCCACCGACCCAACGACCGTGGCACAAGTGGGAGTTCCACAGAGAGCCAGGGCGTTGATACCTTGATTGGGCGCGCGCCGGTTATCCTTGCTCCAGGGCCAAGCCCGCCAATCGAGCACATTAGTCATTGTCCTCATGCGTAATGCTTTAGCCCTGTGTTTGTTGTGCCCCTTGGATGTGCACAGCAAGTGTTTGGTGCAGTGTAAAGAGCCTGATTTGCAAACATGTTGTGGCGCATACACCATCCATAGCTATAAGCATGCCTGGTGTATGTTGTCCGTCATGTGGCCCTAACGTACACCTATGTTGTCAAGCTTTCGGCAGAGCAACCAGAGCACAACTGGTGGTGAATGTGGACTTGAGAGGCCAGTGCATTTACCCACCGCCTCGCGCGCGCGCGCAAGTACCATGGTGCTGCACGCACGAGCCCTTGGCCGGCAGGGGTTGGCAGCGCGCAACGCCGTGTTCGTAGTTCTTTTTCATAACGCTTCACTCAGCGGGCTGTTGTGCGGATGCTGCGCGGGCTGTCCATACGCGCTTTGGCGCAAAAGTGCGACGCAAGCGGCATCACACACAGCGACCTTCCTCCTCGCATCTCGCAACCAGTGTTGTATGTGTATGCTTGGGCTGTACAGTACAAGTCAGGTGATGCAGGCAAGCAGCGCTCAGCCTTGCATGTTAGTGTTTGGTAGTTGGTTCCGCAGATGTTGCTTGGTGCCTATCAAGCGCACGCTACTGTATGTAGGCGTGGTTTTGGTACGTCCGCGCGATAGCTGGGTGGGCAGAGGCGCCTCGTGCAAGTTCCCTGCCGTACTTGCATAGGAACAACCATGATGATAACAGTACGCTGGGTCAAACCCGCGAACCCGCGTGTGTTAAGGGGGCTGGGCTAGCATGAAGCAGCCTTACGAACTACCCAGCCAGCCACCAGGGTCCTTTGCTTGCACTGGTCTTACGTACACACATACGGCTTCCAGCCGACAGCCCTGCATCCTAGCTTTCAACTGCCAGTGTGTTTCTTTTCAGCAACCTTGGCACCAGCGTGTTTATGTCCCTCTACGCCGCAGCCGTCTGGTTACCTGCTGGTGTGCTTGTGTGCTCTTGTATGCGTGCGGTGCTACCTCGCTCCCCGGTCGGCAGCTTACGTGATGATCTGATGAACGGAACGGCTGTACTGGTCCATTGCTGCGTGCGCATGTTTACAAGCGGTGTGCAGAGCTGCAGTTCGAAGTGGTAGTGCATGCGTACCCGTCTGCAGCTGTGCACTGTATTGCTTATAGTCTATACAGCCGTTGTCGTCAGCTTACCCTAGGCAAAGCATCGAGCCTGCCTAAGCAAACCTGCAAGACCTAAACCCTGATATGGAGCAAAGTGTAATCTTCTGTTTGAACGTACCAATAAGACCCTCCATGCTGCCTCCATGTGTAGCTAATCCCTGCCGACTGGATACGACGCTGCTGTGAATGATACTGTCACCGGCGGCGTGTCATGCACGGCTGCGTGACTTGACCGATTGACGGCCGGCTGAACGGAGCTGAGGGCGCATGGAGAGCGACTGTGAGGAAACCAAAAGCGCACAACCAAGCGGCGTAAGCGACTGGGCGGGGCAGCTGACCCACGCACGAAGAGGCCTGCGCACGCACCACGACTGCTAGCCTGACTCAAATCTCAGCAAACGACGTTACACGGAGCGGTCAGAGGCAGGGGCGTCCTGCGTGCACCCCAAGCGAGGCTGGACGCACCTTGGCGGCAGGCGTCGGCCTAAAAGCAGCAAATGCAGCAGACTCACCCGCTTGGCAAGCTGGCTGCTAGCGCGCAAATAGTAGCAGGGAGACGTTTCGCTTGGGTTGTACCCGCGTGTGTGAAGGGGCCAGAGGTGATGAGCCTCTCTGCCGCCTGGCACCATCCGTTTCCATGCTCTCGGTCATGGCGCCGGCATGTTCGGCATTCCGGCTATGGGCATGCTCCGCTCCACCTACTCATTCCGCCTGGATAGCCCCCACCTCAAAGGGTGGTCCACTATGCCCAGGACGGATTGATCATCATTGTTATTACTGTTATTGTTATGATTATTGTTGTTGTTATTATGATTATTGATTGTTATTGATATTGTTTTCATGATTGTCATTGTCATTTTCATGATTGTCATTGTCATGTAATGCTTTGTTTTGTTGTTTGTTATTGCTGTTATTGTTGCTTTTATCATATTGTTATCATCAGTATTGTTGTTGTTTTCATCGTTATCGTAATCATAGTTATGTACGCTGGTGCGGCCTATCGGCCTGCGCCCCTGCCTCAACCCAGCAGCGCTGCACCGGTATCCACCCCTACGCCTCTACATCATGCCTCTATATGCATGCAGGTCCTTGTGTAGCACCCCTGTTGCCTGCTTCATTCAAAGTACTGGCAGTCACCGTTGTTCGGTCAGACACGATTGAGCCCGGTTTTGTGTTTAGTGGTTTGTCCCGTGATGAGGTAGTTGGATGCGGTTGCATGCGGTACACGAATGAGAACGTGTCGAGCCAGGCAGTGCTGTGCTGACGGGCGGGGTGCCGCGGTGCGTGTGCTGCTAGTACTACCAAAGGGTGCCAACGGTTGCCGTCTTTTGGTTGTATCATGTGTATTGAGCTATCAATTACCAGTACATCTGATTAGACGTGAAGCCAAAGGTGGCTAGCACCCTCTGCTATTATGGACGTGGGGTACGTTGCTTGCTTGGTTTGCGATGGCGTGATGTGAGTTGCTACTGCTACTGTTGGAGCGTGAAGGTGAAGGGTTAACATGTGGGAGTACCAGCACATGATGTACGGCAGGTACATCATGTGTACAGCCCCAGCTATACATACCATACGGCAACATACGTACACACGGCAGCACAACCCCACTGGTCACGACCGCAGCAGCCTCCGTCAATCCGCCAGCCATGTCTGCCCGCCCGTAACCATGCCATACATGTATGATCTTCCCAAACTTTTGGATCCCGTGCAAAAGAACCCGCCCACCCGGAAAGAGACAGCTGCAAAAGCGGAAGCCTGCTTGTTACACAGCAACCGACGACGAAAACAGAAAGCCTGCCATACATGTATAGGCGGCACTGCGTGTGTACCGCGCGCCCCGGCCCGCGTATACGCGCTGCCGTGTTAACACCACACGGTTCCGGCTAGAGGCGGTGCCGCGTACACGTACGCGGCCTTGCGCCGCGTATAGGCGGTGCCGCATATACGCCGCGTATACACGGCACCGCGTATACGCGGCACCAGGTATACGCGGCAAAACGCGGTATTGCAAGCGTTTCCGCGTGTACGCGGCACCGCTTTTACGCGGCCTTTACATAGTCCACAGTCCATCAGCCGTACTCCCACACAGTAACAACAGTAATTACATCTCTTGCATGCATGGACCGGCGCCTGCAAAGAGACACGGCGGCTGCCGCGCACATCCTTTATATGCCCATAGCAGCACCAACCGCATCACGTGTGCGTGCGGTACATGTACCGCCCATACATACATACATGGGCAAGACGAGGGCTCCAAGCCCGTGCGGTTGGGCGCGGCATTCGTTTGCAGCGCATTGTCCGCCCGCCACTCAAGAAACCATGCTCCCACGCACATGCAACGGCCGTGGTGCGCTTCCCGACCCGCACTGCCTAGTCCCTGCTGCCCGGGTCATGAACCATATACAAGTTAGGAAAAGAGCGGCACACAATTACTGCCACAGGGAACGTCACGTGAGCACCTACCACCTACCAAACATGCATGTGCAAAACATAGTGCAGCCAACATGTCAGCTGTACAATGGCTCGCGACATGGACAGCTACGCCACGCCTGTATAGCGCGTTGTGGGCAGGAAAACACACAGCGTCGCCCCCATGCAACACCACCAATAACGACCGCGAGGAAGAAGAGGAAGAAAGCGCTTCTCATCATCATGCGTGAGCCGACTGCCTCCTTCCTGGCCTGGCCTGCTCCTGGCTTGCTTGCGTATCCAGTCATGGCAAGCGCAGCGCCGTCGCAGCCGCTCAGCACTTTTGCAGCACCACATTGCAGGTACGGCGCATGCGACTGATGACGTAGGCAGGGGGCCCCTGAGGCACCTCCTGGGGAGGGTCCCAATAGCCCCGTCTACTCATCACAGCTGTGTTGTTTGGTGCCGTACAACACCGCCAGGAACCCAATCACGCGCGCAAGGGCGCGGCACCTCGTAGTATTGGCGCCGCCAAGCGCATTTCAGCTACTGCGGGTCCGGGAACTCCAACAGAAACTTCTCCGCTGCCTCGCCGACCGCGCCGCCGGCACCTTGGAGCTCCCTGCGGTGAGGTAATGCATAAAGCCAGCGCGGCGCACACGAACACCCTTACACGGGCGATGCAATCCCGCATGTCAGCAAGGGTGAAGGAGCTGCCCGTACGTACAACTGTGTATGTGCTGCAACGTGCTGCAGAGCTGCGGGCCCAACGATGCTGCTGCGTGCGATGCTGCGGCCCCAGCGCACACACGGCGGCCTCATTGCGAAAAGCAGGCTGCTGCGCAATCAGGCAAACCCCGCAGCGTAGGCGGGGCCGGGATGGCAGCAAAGCCGGTGCGCGCCTGCGCGTAGAAGCTAGCGTACGTACGTACCGCAGCTTGCTGTACAGGCCGATGTCACCCATCTCTTGCCCCACGCCGTCGAGCCCAAACTGCGGTCCGTTACAGCGATGGCCACAGCAGGAGAGGGCAGGATATGGTAGAAAGGTAGCAGAACAGGGCGCGTGGTCACAGATGCCAAGGCGTAGGTATGGACAGCAAAGGCGCCAGCAGTGTCAGGCACGACGCGACGACGGGTAGTCCTGCGGTGTCGCCCAGCTGCGACCAAGTGCCAGAAGACAAACAAAGCTGGCTCAGCTGTGCAGCCTGCTGCTGGATGATGTACCGTCCCCCGGCTGCCTCGCCTGCACCCCCGCGCCTCCAGCCAGCCGCCCTTGACTCCAAGGCCCCAGCTCCGCCGCACCCCCTCGTCTTTCCCCCGTCCTTGCGCCCCGACTCCCCCTAACCCCTCCGCTCCCCCCCCCCCCCCAAACACACACAATACACTTAAGAAGAAGAAGATACGCTGTTCACACAATACACACAACACACTGGGGCTTGCAGAGTCTGTGCAGGGCCTTTCCGCAGAACTGTGCAGGGCCTTGCCTTGCGCATGCATCCGTATGTGCCAACGCGGGCACACGCGGCCAACCCGTGTTCGAGCACACAACAGGCCGCGCTCCGTCCGGTCAGGGTCAGGTCAGGGGCCCACCGCGGCGATGGCCTTGAGGCCCTCGATGGCGCCGATGGCGTCGCCGTTGTCGGCGACACTGCTGTCGGCGTCCAGGTACGCCTGTGGCACGCACACGCGCGCACAGTCAGGCACAGGCATCGATAGCCCGCTCATGCGGGCTCGGTGCGGTGATGCCTTGATCTTTCGATCAGCACACACAAACACATGTGGCATATAGGTGCACGTCCGCGCACAGAAGCCGCCGCAGCATGGGCTGCAGGGCGCAGGCCGAGGGGTCAGCAGCAGGCCAGAAGCACGTCGCACATAGCCGCAGCGCGCTGCGCCTGCAGTGCGGCCCAACAGCATAGACCGTGTGACCACGCAACACGCTCTCACGACTTCAACCTCACATCCTGCACCCAGCTGGAACCCGCGCCAGCCCCTGCGCTGCGCGAGCCACATCATCAGCACGGGCGCGGGCTGCCCGTGTGCCGCGTACATCGCGCACACGGAGCAGTCCCAACATGTTGTGGTTTGGCGCATACGGTATGTCGATAAGCAAAGCAGCTAGCACGGCCCCCGCAGGATGTATGCGCGCACCCGCGGCGGCGGCCCACCTTGTAGGCCGTCACACCGCCGGCGGCGACGACCGCGGCTGCGCAATCCGCGTCACTTGCTGCCACGTTCGACACCGCCCACATGGCCTCCTTGGCCAGCCTGGCGTTGTCGCCCTGCGTGCCGACCGCAGCGCCAGCAGCAACGCACAGTGGTGGCGGTGCGGGTCCCCGGCCGCAACAACGCCGTCACCCAGCCTGCCCAGGTGAGGGAGGGAGGGGAAACTGCAGCACTGTGCGCTGTCGCTTTGCGCCCCGCGCCCTTCGGATCAAATACATGAAAGCTGTTCCCTCGTTGGGCGATCTTGAAGTCTGCCACCGGCACTGATGTGGGCATCATCGCGTGGCGCCAAACGTGTGCGCATGCGGTATGCCAAAGAAACGCAGAGAGACGACTGGCGCAACCAGGCCGTGTGCCGCCCGGCGGAAGCTCAGGAGGAGGGTGCGCGGGGCCGGCCGAGCCTGGCGCATATGCCGGCCCGGCACTCTGCTGTTAAGCTGGGTCCCAAAAGGGCCGCCGAGCATGAGACGAGAGCAGAAGTGCGAGCTGCGGCTGGCTGCAGCGTGCACACAAGAAGGTGTCGGGCGAGCAGGTCCATCCGCCTGGTGCAGCCGTGTGCGCCACCGCCGTACGCACACGCGCGCACCTGCATATACTTGATAAGGACGGAGATGAGGTGCGCATCATCAGCCATCGCCTGGGCTCCAGCCTAAGGCGGGGTGGGTGGGTGTGTGGGGGAAAGGAAGGGCGGCCATACACCGTAGGGTGCTGGCATTCCGAACATGGTCCTTGTGCACTACACACACGCCGGCGAATAGGGGTATGGGACCCGCCCACTGGGGCAGCTGGCGCTGCGCACCACGTCACGTCACGTCACGCCACGGCACGCCACGGGCAGCGCAGCGCGGCGCGCGACAACCAGCTAGGCAACCACGATGGCATGCACGGCGCCGCACCTCGCCTCGGGCCGCACCGACCGTCTTCCCACCACCCCTTCCCACCACCCCTTCCCACCACCCCTTCCCACCACCCCTTCCCACCACCCCGTCCCACCACCCCTTCCCACCAAACAACCTTTGCTCGCGCGGCGCGTGCCCAGCCAACCGCTCGTTGCCTTCCGTTGCGTTGTCTGCAAGGCGTGCAAAGCGCCTGCTGCTAAACCCGCACAACCCGCAGCCTGAGCGTTTGTGGCCCCATCCCCATCCGCAACATCCACACCCCGCGCTGAGCCGTGCCGCGCCGTGTGCCGCGCCACGGCACACCCAGCCAACGCACAGGCGTGCTGGCGGCGATGTTGGACAGCGTCCACAGCGTGTCCTTGAGCATGGTGCTGACGTGGCCGCCCGCCGCCGGGTCGGCCTCCACCAGGATGCGGTTCAGCGAGCCCACCGCGCCGGCGTCCAACACGGGCTTCAGTAACCGGGAGCGGGAGGCGTGGCGGTGGTGGTGGTGGTTGGACCCGGGGCACAGGGCGCCATGGCAACCATAGCGGCGATGTGCTGTGTGCGGCCTCATGCGCTGTGTTGATCGCACACCAGTACCCCAGATCGGGACCTCACATGTGCAAGCCACATGTAGGACTGGACTGGACTGTCCCGGTGCAGCCCAAGGCCAACGGCATCTTGTGAGGGGGGCGCAGTGCGCAAGGCGCGCCCCAGGGAGGGTCTGTGGCGGCCCTGGGCCGCGCATGAGCACGAAAGCAGCACTGCCTGCCGTGGGGCGCAGCGCGGGGTACGCGGCCCACGGCAGGGAGGGTGTGCGGCGCGCACCAAGCAAAGCACCAAGCAAAGCACCGCCTGATTGTGGCACAGCACCGATGCGTGCCGCTTCTGCGGCGCGTGCGCGGGTGTCGTAGGATTCAGGGGCCGACACGCGCGCGCTGGCACCGGTGCAGCGCAGGCGGGTGAATGGGGCCAGGGGCCCTGCCTGCCTGCCCGCCCGTCGCAGGAGGGGTGTCGGCGCAGGGGCGCGGGCAGCGAGTGGGCAATGCAGCAGCCGCAGCACCCCCCCGCCCACACTTAACAAGAAGAAGATACGCTGAGCTGAATACTGGAATGCATGCCGTGGGCCGCGCCCCCCCCGCCCACACACACACAACGTAGCAGTGCCTGCGTCCGCTTCGTTGGAGTCTTGACTATCGGTCTTGTGCACCTGGATCAAGTCTTTGAGATTGAAACAATACTGTTATGATGAAAACTTGGATGCCAGATGTACAATGGACATCTCCGTACCTGCGTGGCCTCATCGGAGCCGAACACAACGTTGCCGACGACGAGTACGGCGGGGGCCATGCAGCTGGAGTAGATGTCGGCCCTGTACAGCATGTACAGCACATGTACCATGTACAGCATGTACAGCACTGTGTACAGCACGTGCACCATGTACGGCACGACCGCATCACGGCATCATAGTTGTCAAGGCAGAAGGTGCCAGTCACCATTGGCTTTACGCGCAATTTCATGGATTGGAATAGCCTGATACATCAACGATACTGCAATACGAGCGGAGCCTCCACATGGCCATCCTCTGGTCACGTGACAACAAGTCTTGGTGGTCAACCGGCGATGGCCATCAAGACTTGTTGTCATTCATTGTTCATATTCATTATCGGGATTGCGCAGGAACCAGGCCATCTGGTCCCCACGACCGTTGCAACGCCCGCCACCTATGCACCGCCCCGCTCCGCCACGGCCGGCACTGCGCTGACCGTTCCGCAGCGGTCGCACAGCCGTTGGGGCTTCGGCAAGCGCCGCAAGCGCGGAGCGGCGCCCGTCACGTGTGTGCGTGCGCCGCCCGCCGCGCCGCTCGCGCGCGCGCGTGCCTACGACGCACCATGTCAAGCAGAACTCTTCCACACTCCTTTCACTACCCCGCCCCCGCCCTGAAGGAGCCGGCACCCACTCTCGCACACGCAACATGCTGGCACAGGGGCCTACAGAGCCGCGGAGAGAGCGGTCCTTCAAACAACACAAAGATCTTTCTGGGCACACAGAGTGCATCACCCTGCGCCGTCCCGCCGACTGCCCTTGCTGCCCGGGCATGGTACTACCCGCCTGCCTTCCCGTCCGGCCCACGCCGATGGCGACTGCGGTGCACGGGTGGTATGGATCCTTAGCATCGCGTGCTTTTGGATGTATGCACCCAGACTAAACAGCCAGGAAGACGAGCCGAGAGACACTCCTCTGGTGTAGACGCCAACCCAGGCACGCCCGTAGCAGGGCACACTCATTTCACTCACGTCGCCAGCGTGTTAGCGCATGCCCTGAGGGTCGCGGCGCCGTCCTCCGTCGTCGTGAACTTGCTGGCGTGCTGGTCACCAATGTACGACAGGCCCCGGTAGGCCTCCTGCGCGGTGGAGAACGCAGCCGCGGCGGGTGGAGTGGGGTGGGGTCGGGTAGGGCGCAGCAGGGCGGGCCAGGCAGGTCACCAAGCCCCCGCCGTGCATCGCCTTGGTGGGGGTGGACTGTCACCAGCGCATCAGGTCGACGCGCTAGGAGGTGCCATGGCGTAGAGCCGTGCACGCACTTGCGCGCACTCGTGTCCGTGCAGGTGCCGTCCACGTGTCGACCGCTGTGTCAGCACGGCGCAGAGCTGTGTTGTGTATCGTGCTGTGGCGTGTACCGTGCTGTGGCCTGGCCTGGTGCGGCGTGCCGTGCTGCGCTGCGCTGTAGGCGTCACCTTGAGTGTGTCCGGGTCTTCGGACGTCTGGATCAGTTTGAGGAGCACGGGCAGCGCGGCGTCCTACAGAGGTACGGCACGTGGCGGACTGTGAGGGGTCGCCCATCACATGGGCCCAAGGAACAACATGGCCTTTGATGTGAACCATATTGCGGTGAGTGGCCGCCACCCAGCCGTCGGATGACGCCTGCGGACTGTATACCTGCAAACGTCAGCGTGAAACCGGGATATCATACACCGTACGTCATTGTGGCCTCCCGGGAGTACATGCTGTATGTCAGCGTGACGTAGTGCGGATTTCCGTGTATATCCGGGGCCCCTTCACCCGTCACACGGGTTCGGCCACCCACCGCGGCCTCCTCGGTCATGGATTCGCCCTTGAGCAGGTTGGCCAGGCACCACGCAGCGGCGCTGCGCACGCTGGTCCAGCCCTCCCGCGCGGTGCAGCCCTGGAGGGCGTCCAGCAGCGGCTGCAGGCCGCCCGCGTCCAGCACCGCCTTGCACATGCGCGAGCCATCGCCCGCAATCGTGCCCAGGCACTTGAGCGCCTGCGGTACGGCACAGGCCGCACGACAGGGGACGCACGACGGTTGGACGCGGGGGTCCGGCCCGCGAGGTCGTCACATGGAGGCTCTGTCGCCCAGGCAGGCAGGCAGGCACCAAAGCCACACCCGTCGCCACAGCTGGAATCCCTGGCGCCCATTCCTTGACAAGAACTGTCAAGTAACAGGAGACTCTGCAGTGTGCACCACCGCCCGCCCGGGTGACTGGCCGGCCAGCGGCGGGCACAGCGGCGTTGGAGTGTGACACATATGATGCGGTGGCGTCGCCAACACGCAGACGCTCGCGACGTGGAACGCACGGCGCGCCGCACACTACCGTCTACCACCCTAAGCCCCTAACACCCCGTCTACACCGTTCCGCGGCTGCCGCGCCTACCTACCTGCTCGACATGGTCTTTGTGGCCTGTGTGGCGCAGCAGCGCCACCAACGGCTCGATGGCGCCAGCGGCCGCCACGGCCGGCGACCAACGCCCACCGACGGGGCCGCTTGCAATGCAGGTGAGCGCCCGCGTCGCTTCGTACTGCAGGTCGGGCTTGTCGTCCAGGCTCAGGAAGTGCGCCCAGCGCGTCAGCGTAAAGCCGGAGAGGCAGTCGTGGATTACGGTGTGGAGCACGTCCGGGTCGGCTGCAGGAGGGTACGGAAGGGGAGGGAGAAGTGGAGGCGGCAGAGGCAGGCGCACGCGCGTGTGCGCGTGAACGTCCTTGTTGCAGGGGTACAACAAGCGCACTCATAGACCAGCGGTGACGCTGCGCAGTGGCATGGGCGTAAGCCATGCTTCGAAGGAACGCGCGCGCGGCGGCGCGCGAGCGCCGGTGGCCGGTGGCTCGTCTTACACATGCACGTCTGGGCACAGGCGCCGGCGCGTCCCTTACGTGCACTGAGGGCCTTGCGGCAGGCGACGGTTGCGGGCAGCCACTGCTCCTCGTGGTCGCCGCCAATGGCGACGAGGGCGGGCGCAATGTCCTGCGGCAAGCACGACGAGGTACGGCATGGTGCAGGCCATGGAGGCGGACCGGTCGGCGTCAGCGACGTTGCCGGACACAACGCGCAGTCTTGCTTGCTCAAGTCTAAGCAGCCGTTGGGCGCGGAGGAGGTGGACACGCGTGACACACCAGGGAGTCCCACCGCGACACCTAAGACACCACCAGCAGTCTGTGCAGCATAGACGCTGCTAGACGGCAAGTACGCGTTCCGTGGGGCAGCACAGCAGCGCTGCACCAGGCTCGTTGCGGCGGCCGTGAGAAACGCCGCGCCAACCAGCCTATCAACCGCCCCGTGCGACCCACATCCGGGCTGAAGTCCAGGGTCACGGCCGCCGCCGGCCCCTCGGCCGGCGGCTGCTGAGGGGCGGGCCCCTCCGCGGGCGCGGGCCCCTCCGCGGGCGGAGGCCCCTCCTTGGGGACGGCAGTGACTGAGCACGTGCCGCCCGTGGCAGCGGCCACGGCAACCTGCGCACAACCACGATGCCGAAAGTGGTCATGTGCGTCGGTGCCATCGCGCTGGCAAACCGCCATGGCCTCCGCAAGTGCATGCCCGACTGCGGACGAGAACCAACACCTCGTCTGGCTGCTGTCTCCTACGCCTGTACCAGTACGTGCAGTCGACGGACAAACCGCGACGCAGCCATGCAGGCGTGTGGACGACATGCGCAATTGACGGTCGTCAACGCATGTGCGCTGCATGCACAGCATGGTTATTGTGACCCCATGTAAATAACGCTACGCGTCAGTTATGTCCCTGCTTCAGGGGATGGTACTTGCCGCGCAACCGCAGCCGGCCGCCAGCCCGGCGCTCAGGCAGTCGGCGGCGGGCCTCCTCCCCGGACGACGCCCCGGGGCCCCTAGGCCCAATAAGGTTCTGTGCTTTCTCATGTCACGCCCACGTCGAATTTGCGTTCAAACACATGTCGGACGTTGCCTTTGACCCTTGAATGCAAGCAGCAGCTCGTGGTAGGCACCGGCTGGTGGTGCGTCTGCGTCTACGAGTTCCCTACTACAACATGGACATTTGCTGACCGTCGAGGACCGTAACATTGCCAGGCACTCTCGTGCAGGAGGATTCGTCTTTTCGAGTTTTCTGACAGTATGCGCGTGTCGGCATGCCCTCAGCACGGCGCGTACCTTGAGGACGAGGTTGCAGCGCAGCTCTGATAGTTAGGCCGTGGTCATTGCCTACTGCTGCAATGCTGGCCGGCGCTGCTGTCGCGACTTGAAGGTGGAGCACGGGAGGTGAAGGGCGGTTGCATGTCAGGTAGGCTTACAAAACACAAGTTTTCGAGTAGTGGAAGCCCCTCTCGCGAATACTAAAGCAAATGCGTGAAATGGGTGGCCTCACCCACAGGTGGCGGGGCTTGGTCAGCTGGGGCTACTCACTCGCTCGCGGCTCGCGGAGTCGCGGTGTGTCACAGGGCTCCGAAAGAGGTTTCTCCCGGCTGTACTGTCCCCGTACCAACCCCCGCACAACAACCCGTACATCCACGGCGCTGGGACGCGCACGCGCAGGCGTGCGCGCGGCGCGCGGCGCGCGCTCGCGCACGCGCGGACGCTGGTAAACAGCGCACCCGCCCAGTCCAGGCCTCTGCTCAAGAAGTGCGGCGATGAGGTGGTTCATGCGTCCAGCGTCACAGCGAGCCTTGAGTACACATATCTGTGTACGTACGTACCTGCACGCGCTATGACCACCTCACCGGCGACACACGCGTGCCTCGACCTGTGATGTGAGCTGTCGACACAACATGATGCGGTGCGCGGCAGCGCGCTTTGGCATGAACGTTGGCAGACTGCAGCATCGTCACTGGCGACCAGTGAAGCGACAGCGGCAGCGGCGGCAGGGCACCTCATACATTAGCACGGGTTCCAAAACAGTGGGAAGATCATACATTAGCACGGCCTGCCAACAGACGACGGGACCACGTGGTGCAGCACGGTGGCGGCTACACACTGCCTCAAGCAAGGGCGGCTGGCCCAGAAGCCTTGCCGTGTTAGCAAGCGCCACTGTCCCTGTGGTGCCGCATGAATCTCGTCCCTGTAAGGCAGTTAAGGCTCCGCCTCCTGGCGCAGCGCGCCGACCGTGACCCAGCATGGCCCGCGCGGCACCTTGACGCCCACCAGCCGCCGCAGGTCGCACGGCGGCAGCACCCCATGGCGATCGCCGCTGTGACGCCAGTCCGGCAGCGCGCAGTCCAACCCGTCGAACCAGCCAAAGCCCCACGAGATGGCCTGCGAGTACCAACCACAGGAGAGCGTCCTAATGGATCAGTAGCACTTAGGCGTTTGGCAGGTGCTGTCGGGCAGAGCTGGCGCGGCAAAACACGCAGCAACCCACAATGCCCCACCGCATGCACTGCGAGATGTGCGGCATTGGCCATCCAGAAGCCGCCCTTCCCACATACATGCGAACACCATGACACAGGCGGGGTCGTTGCACCGCGTATCGTTACCGTCCGGGGAAGGGACAGGGCTGCCGGGGTGTGGGGCCTGCGCGCCGCGCCGGCCGGTCTCACCTCACGGCCTAAGAGCGCCGCCGCAACTGAAAAGATCAAGCTGCCTCCTTGGACTTGAGCCAACTGCGGCTGTGGCGGCACGGACCGCAGCAACGCCTGCAGGCAGTTCCGCGTCAAGCGGCGCGCAGGGAAGGAGGGAAAGAGGGAATGCGTAAAGGTTGGGAGCGCCGGTTCACACGATCGGGCGCATACAAGCCGATGCAATGGGCTGCATCCGAGGCGAATAAGACGTGTTCGAGTGTGCGTCCACACCGTCGCGCTGTTACGATGTTGGCAGATGTCACGCGGCGCCCTACGCCGAGCCAGCCCCATGGTCGCCGCGCTACATCCAAAAAGACCAAATGACCGTGCACCGCACCTGCGTGTCCTGCTGCGGCTTGCCATTGGCGGCAACCGCACGTTCGGCGTAGCTGAGCTGCATTGCCGGCGCGGCGTACAGCAGCAGCTGCACCAGCACGCCCAGCTCCTGCTCGGCGAAAAAGCGGCCGGGGCAGCGGTACTGCCCGCCGCCAAAGGCGAGACCTGCGCGCACACACAAGCCGGGCCAGGCAAGGCCAGTGTACAAGCCCAGTCCGAGGTCCGCGCACAAAGGCCGAGAGCCGTTGACGGGCGTCTGTGTGCGCACAGTCGACACGGGGAGGGTCGGCGGGCTACGGGACGCGACGCCAGGACGGGCTTAGGGTCCCTGACGCCAAGCGCGGTACAACTTACGTGGCGCTGGAGCCCTGCCTGTAGCCATTGCGAGCAGTCGGAGCACGCTGCAAGCCGCATGCCACAACCTTTGTTTGCCTGCAGGCGGGCGGGCGGGCGCACCCACCCGCGACGCTGGCCATCACGGCGTTGCCCTCGCCTAGCTTGACGTCCGGCCGCTGCGGGTTGAACTCCCAGGCGTCTGCGCCGTAAAACTCCGCGCCGTGGTGGCTCTCGAACGGGCATACGGCGAGGATGCGGCCGCGCGGCAGGCGCAGCTTGCCGCCTGCACATTTTCAGTCACGCCATGGCCGGGGGTCCCCCGCCACAGGCACTGCACTGCTGGGATGTACGGCATGCCTTCGCCATACGTCCGGACCAATAAAACTGGTCAAACCTTCGAAGGCCGCGCAGGCATGTTCGTGTCACGTGCTGGCTGGTGCCGCGGCATTTGAATCCTAGTAGCAGCAGCAGCAGTAGCAGCAGCAGCAGTAGCAGCAGTAGCGCGCGGTGGCCTGGGCACGGCCCCGGTGTCCACATGAACATGCGCATGCGGCCAGCGGCGCAGGCTCAGGTGACACGGTCAGGTGCGTCACCGCAGCCGCACAGCACCCACCCGCGCGAAGGGACAGCGCGGTGCCGCCTTGCCAAGCACGGCCGGCTCCGCGGCTGCCACGTGCCGGCCTGTGCTGCTGCGCTACACACAATCGGCATGCGCATGTGGTTGGCCGCACGCTTAGCCTCACCACTCGCTGCCGTGCCCGCGGTGCTAGTACCATTGCTGCTGCTGCTACTGCTGCTGTACGGCAGCTCCAGCCTGTCCGCCGCGATGCGGACGTCTATGCTCTGCACGCGCAGCCGCACCGCCTCGGCCACGCAGCGGCTGACGGCGGAGCGGCGGCTGGTCGACAGCCGGACGGCGGCGGCAAGCGCGGCGGCTGGCAACGGGGGACAGGGGCCGGATAAGGCCCAGAGGTGTGTTACCATCAAAGGCACTTCAACATCTCGGCTTCTGCACCACGGCAAGCGGTAAAGCCGCTCGGCAGCTGCGCTTCGCACGCGCCCGTCCACCAGGCTTCATGCCTATCAGTACGCACGTACACAGCGGAATCCAACATGCAATCGCGTTCCACCCCAAAGCAAACGCACGCCCGCTCCTCCGCTCCCGATGTCGCGCTATGCGGCGCGCACCTGTGCTGCCGCTTGAGCTGGCCTCGCCCGCGCCCCGGTCGCCTGGTGCAGCGCTGCTATTGCTGCCGCCGCCGCCGCCCTTCGCGGCCTCCGCTTGCAGCTCGTCCAAGACCTGCGCGCTCGCACACAGGCCGACCAACGGCAGGGCCACGCAACAGCAGCAGCAGCACCGTGCCAACAATCACCCACAGCTCCATCCATGTCAGGGCCGCTCTCTGGCACTGCCACTGCCAGTGCCAGCCTACAGCCCCGATGAACAACGGCGGCCGCGACAGCGCTGCACACCCAAACCAGCATGCATGCCGCACTGCACCGCATATGGTGCAGGGTCTGGCGCCACCCCCGTTTCGGCTTGGGTGTGCCAAGCCAGGCAGTCTACGATGCAGATCACCCTGTCGTACAGCGGGCGTGCAACGCTCCCTGGGTCAATCGTATCCACCGACAAGACTTGGATCCTTGGCCGCACTGCGCTTCTATCCGTATGCGGTGAGGAGTTTTCCGCGCCTTTCCAGGCGCACGCCATTGGCGGCAGCGGCGGGACACGACTATGCCCCGCGGCACGTACGGCCGTAAACGCCCCCGTACAGCCCGCCGTACACCGCACCTGCTGCCTGTACTGTGCGTGCTCCGGCAGCAGCAGGAACGCCACCGACCACATCAACGCGGGCACCGTGTTGGCCTGTCGGGATGCGGGAATCGGGCAGGGGCCCCAGGGAGGGCAGCATGCAGCGGGTGTATCGCACTGACGCACATCCGCGGCATAAGAGAAAAGCAGCAGTTGGCCGCCAGGCGAGGACATGCGTGCACGACAACACGGGGTAACGGGTAACGGTACAGCGCTGCGTGGCGAGGCGGGGTAAAGCCAAGCGAGCTATGGGTTGCATGTGTGTATATGCGGTGCGGTTCAGAGCATGTCCCCATGGGCCTCCCGCTCCTCAATGGTGACCCTGCGCTCTCAAAACGGAGTTCCACCGCGGCTGTACTCTTGTACACAGCCCGGCGCCCACAGGGACGAAGCGTCGGCGGCCGTGCACGTGAGACGTTCACACAGCACCGCCGCAACCAGATGTGCGTGCCGTGTGGGAAAAACGAGGGAGGGCTCAAGGCCCTCGCTCGGGGCGCTGAGCGCGCCCTGGGCTCAGCGTTCGTAGCGCGGCATGACCCGTCCCCTGGGCGCCCGACATGACAAAGCCACGCCCCCACAGCCAAAGTGCACGGCCGCAGTGCCCACACTGCCCAGTCAATGAGTCAATGCACCGGCAGCCTGGCGGCCTGGCCGCGCACCTGCGACGCCCACAGCACCGCCAGCATCAGGTTCGGCCGCAGGTGCGCGGGCAGGGCGCCGGTCCTGCGGGCGGCGCGGCAGGCAACGGGGAAGGGCACCCAGCCAAGCCACATCTGACCGACACGCGCCTCAGCCGTCCGCACGCGGCCGGCCAGCGCGCGGGGCGTGTGCCTTTGTTGATGCGGCCGGACGTGCGCCCCGAGTTAGGCCCGGCTGTAGCTGCCCCGCCTGTGCTATGCAAGGTGCGGAAGTGTGCAGCGAGCGCACACACGCCTCCTACACACCTCCGCACCCCGAAAAGCATGCAAGGACCACAGCTACGGCAGAAGACATGCGGAGACCGCCAACGTCGATGCGAATGAGATGCTTGCCGTAGGGTGTCGTCGGTGTCGTCGTGAGTAGCACAACCAGCCACCGTGCAAGGTTCAACCAACAGCATGCAACAACCAGCCCCTGGCCCAAGAACGGCGGGCCCCTGCGGGGCCTCGACCCGGGCATACGCCCGTCAGGGCCGGTGAAGAGTCGTATCGTTAGCATTTACGTGACGCAAGGAACACTTGATGCTGCGCGCTCACACCAACTTCATCTCTCGCGCTAATAGCTGCGGTACAGAACATCTTGCAAGCGCACCCCTCCCCACCTAGGGGGGAGGGGCCAGGGGAGGGGGGCCCCGACCAGCGGGTCCCGTAAGTGGCCGCGGTCACACTTTATGCCGAAAGCTGCTTGCGTCGCCTTCGCACGTCGACCGAAGTCATGC
Organism: Ottelia alismoides; assembly: GCA_037367405.1. Taxonomy (NCBI): domain Eukaryota; kingdom Viridiplantae; phylum Streptophyta; class Magnoliopsida; order Alismatales; family Hydrocharitaceae; genus Ottelia; species Ottelia alismoides. The sequence continues at coordinate 18,860 of JAZKJV010009263.1, read as the reverse complement.
TGCGGCGCGCACATCACCCGCACGCCTCACGGATGTCGGCACGGAACACACGCACGCGCGCGCGTACCCCTCCCCCACCCAGGGGTGAGGGGCCAGGGGAGGGGGGGCCCACGCCAGCGTTGTGCGCTGTGGACCGTACTCGGTGGTAATCCGTGGTAATCCGCTCGACAGGATTACCACCCTGGTCACATTACATCGGCCTCCACGTAAACTGGCCAACTTAAAATGCGAAGCGGCCTCGGGACGCGGGGGCCGACCTAAACCCTTCCATCAAAACTCACGTTAAATCCCAAACCCGCGCCGATACGCAAGTGCTAACCGACCTCGGGATGTACATTTTTTGCACACGAGTTCAAGTTCTTGGGCCACTTGTAATGCTGGGAGTCTAACCAGCAACAACATCAATGCAAACAAAACACGTACCATGAAAAATTATCAAAATCATCATGAACAGCGCAACCAGCCGCCGCGCAGGGCTAAACCAATGCCCGCGCCCAACGGCAGAGATCAAACTGTGAATGCAATTACAGTCCATGCCATGCCTGCAAGCTCGGGGTTCGCAGCAGCAGCTCCTCGCTATTACAGCACCAAGGCAAGGGCAAGACGCCTGCCTGCCAACCCCCTAATGCGATGTGATGATGGCGAGTGTCCGTTTTCCTTCCCTTGACACTTGGCGCACCTGTTGACCAACTGCCCTACGACGGTACCCTCGAACGCGCCGCGCGAGTCAGCGGCAGTGAATGCTCGCAGCAGCGCCGCACGGGCTGTGGTGAACGCGGACTGGAAGGCATGGGGTACAGGGGATGCGGCGAGCTGCAAAGAACCGAAAGACGGCGCGGGCCACGCGCCATCAGGTCACAGATCCACGGTACATTGAGGTCAAGGGTGGGGCGCCCAGGCACACCCAGGCAGTCGGGCCAAGCAGCGCGCGTTGAACAGTCCAACGAACTTAAAAGGGCGCACTCTGATGCCAACATGCCTCCAGGTATTGGCCCCTTCCGCCCCTTCACGTGTTTGGGGTGTGGGTTCGAAGTTGTTGTAGTTGTTGCGGTGCGGGTTTCCGGTGTGCAGGGGGCGAACAAGGATGTAGGGCGGTGGCGTGGCCAGGTCATACAACCGTGGCACTTCCTACACGTTTACGTCTGCGGCACGAGTGCGCCGCACCGCGTCCCAATGCAGTGAAGCGCCGCGCGCCAAAGCAACCCCGCCGCGGCGCACCTCGAAGCCTTCTTCGAAGGTGTAGAAGCACTCCGCAAAGCGCCGTACGGCGTCATACGGGTCGGGCTCATCGCCTCTGGGGCCGCCCGCAGCCTCAGCCGCAGTGGCTGAATTCGGCATGTGCTGCGACAGCCCCTGCGCCAGCCCAGGGCCCCAAGCGACAGGGAGGTGCACACAGGCGCAGCGCGCCTGAACAATGCCAATTCCAATGTGCGACGATGAGCCCAACTCAGGAAGGAGAAGGGGTCACAGCCGTCAGAGACGGGCGTGGTGGCCTCTCTGTATGATGCTATGATGCTGCCACGTACGCCGCCCGGCGCAGCCGCAGGGTGGGCCCACCCGCGATCGTATGCGCCCAGCCGTCAAGCCCTCGTCGCCCCAAACCCTGGGCGTAGATTGCACGGTGTGTGCCTGCCAAGCACAAGGCCTGGCACGGCCAAGCGCGCCCCCCTCCCCCCCTCCCCCGAGCCTCTCACCTCCACAAACGCCTTGCCAAAGAGCTCCTCCACCGCGCAGTGGAATACGAGCAGGCGGCACAGCCCGAACAGCTCCACCTGCCGCATACATGGCCGGGGCCGGGCCGGGCCGGGCGCACGTACGGAGGGTGGTCGTTGGTGGGGTTGGGCGGTGCGGCAAACACACCAAGAGCGCCGCACACGGAAGAGGCGACGCCTACAACATACAATTGCGCACGTGTTGCGCGCATTACTCGGCCACGGCCAAGGGTGCGGCCGCGTGCGGCCAAGATGTCAAAAGTGTTCCGCACCTGCGCGTGGTGTGCGTAACACGGCAGCAGCTGCAGCGCCCGCGCGCCTAGCCGCCCCACCAGCGCCTCGCTCGACGACGGCACCAAGAGTGCCCGCAACTCGGTCAGCATCTGCATGGGAAAGAGCGTGTGGCAGAGGCACAGCGCATCAAGTCAACAGAAAGGCTGCACCGTCCCATGCAGCCGACAGACCAGACGCCATGCCGTACGGGAGCCGAGAGAACGCAGCGTGGTATACGACCACGGCATTGCGCAGGAATACATCCAACACGGCATTGCGCAGGAATACACTCAACTTGCGAACACGCGAATGAGCGTAGCATGCTGCGCATGCGGCGAACGGCTGCTGGGTCCGCAGGCACGAGCCCAAGCGCCGCCTCACGATGCTGCACGAGCTGGCGCGTGCCGCACGGCGCGGTACTGCGCGTTCGGCGCGGTACTGCGCGTTCGGCAGCGGCTGACCTTGCCGTGTAGCGGGAAGAAGTGCTTGGAAGTGAGGCCGAACACGCGCTGCGTGAACTGCTCCACGGCTGGCCTGTACGGCAAGGAGCGGTGACGCGGGGGTGGATGACGCATGCATGCGTGTGGAATGCGGGTCCCGCGGCGTGAGCGTGCGTGCGGGCGCGACGGAGGAACCAAGGCAGGCAGCCAGCGCACACCACGCGCGGCAAAAGGGTTTGGCCATCTCCCCGCCTCATGCTGCGCGGCAAGCGCTGCCATCAGCCCCAGGCGCGCTTGCTCGCTGACCAACAGGGTGCATGCACGTGCACACAACATGCTGCCTGCCGCGCCGCTGGCACCGTGTGTGCATGCATGGTGACGCATTTGTCACTGCGTACGCGGGGCACAGCCGAAACGCCAGCCGGCCAGCACACTGAGCAGCCTGCACCTGGTGATGACCCGGCGCGCCCCAGTGGCCGGCCGCATGCAATTGCGTGGATGCATGGAATCGTAACGCATGGTACCTGAATGTAACCTTGTCGTCTGGTGCGGAGAAGAAGTATTCAATGTGACTAGGATCGAAAAGGAACGTCATGCGCTGATTGGCCAGCTGCAACGTGAAGCTGTCGCCAAACTGCGAGCCACAAACAGCGGCAGCGGCTCCCTTGACAACATGGCCCGCCGTCAACCGTTGAATGCCACGTAGCATGCATGATCTCAGCAACGCAGGTGGGGTATCAGGGCGGCAGGCTTGCGCCTCACCCGGTGTCGGCACTTGCTTATGTACGCAACGCCGTGTCGCCCCAAGCCGAGGGCATTGCCCAGCAGCGGAAGGCCAGGGACAACGCCCTGTTCCTTCCTGTACAACAGAAGCCATAGCACTGGAATTGCCAACAAAACTGGTAAGAGCAGCAGCATGGTCGGTCAAGATGTTGCTCCGTCGTTTTTGGTGGACTTGATGATGATGAAAGAGCTTGATGAGAGGCAAGTCTTGGTCATTAACCGGACGGACCGGATTCTTGCAACAAGACAGCCTTGAAACATCAGCACGCGTGCACTGCGCTTCCATTGGGCTTAGCGTCCTGCGACCGCCGTAGGGCTCGAGAGTTCGACAACCGTTGTCGTTGGGTCGTTGAAGAAGTTCAGCCGTCAAACTGGCAAAAAGGGTTCTCCGCCGTATCCGGAGCGCATGCTGCATGCACCGTAAGGATCGCACTTGTTGTTAACCCGCCACCCAACACGACGCAAAGTCACGAGCGAGCCTCGTCCACTTACCGCAGCTCAAAGGAACCATTCATTGAAAGCATGCCAGACCACCGCATGTCCTTGCCGGAGGTCCTCCTCTTAATCTCCTTGCCTGTGACTACTGGTGGTGGCAATGTTCCTAGACTGTGTCCATCTTTCCCGCCGTTTCGTTCGTTCCCCCTCCCCTCCCGCCTGAATGCAGTCGCGCACCGAATGATTTTAGACTTGACGCCGCGGGAGGGGTCGAGCCAGGCACTGCTGGGCTCCCCAGACCGGGACCACGAGCGCGAGCGGTCCTTCACGCACGCACCAGGGGCAGCCGCAGCGGCAGCAGCAGCAGCAGCCTTGTAAAGGCACTGCTTCTTAGCGATCTTTCCGATTACGTAAATCTTGACGTACACCTCGCGCGCCGCCGCACACACATACGTATGGCAGACATGCCTTCATCGCTATGATCAGTGAGAAATTGATGACAATAAGTTAATCGGCGGCCACAGGGCACTTCGAAACGCAAGACGGTCCCTGCGTGTACTTTCGACGTTGGCTTACGCCGCCGCATGACCCGCGCAAGCAAAAGGCCCTGCACCCCCTACCGTGATCCGTACGCCGTACGCAACCGCCTAACCAACCGAATAGCCCATGCACGATCGCGCGCGCAATGGCTTCCCTCCAAAAAAGAAGCCCTGAAGAAGAGCGCGAGATTGCTACTTTGGATTCTCCAAAGTAGCAATCCACCAGGTTACGCCGAGCGCAAAAGCGCGCGACCATATAAGCACCGCAACACACAAACCACCCTAAATCACCCGACGCTGCCGCCACACAAAACACCAACTGCAAAGCCGCACCCAACACGGGCTTAACAGCAGCCTCTATAGACACCCCGCCAAGGCACGCCGCCAAGCCCGCCGCAACCCCCCGCCATCATTACCGGCCGCAAGCCGCCAAACAACCCAACAAAAAGCACCCCAACGTAAGTTCCAACCAGCGCAACCCCGCATGTGCACGCTGCACGTTGCACGCACGCATGGCATATGGGTTAAGCCTACTGACGAGCCCCTTGAGCAAGGGCGAAACCGGTCTAGGCTGCTCACTCTGGGTATATCCCAGAGCCCCATCCCTGCACTGCATGCGGCACGATGCACGCTGCACTTGCGGGTCACAGCTTTGCTACGCGCCTGCGGCGCAACTCGTTGATGTTTCGTTGCACACGCGCCTGCGGCGCGACCCTCGTTTCGCTGTTCGCGCCTGCGGCGCGCTGCGCCCACGTACTGAAGACGTGTACGCTTGTCCGTGAAGCCTACCCGTCAGCCCTACGTTATCTTTCGGCCTTTACTGACCCACGATTTGTCCCTACGTCCCCTTGAGCCTGTAACCGACCGCAGTCTCAACTGCACCACGACTGCATCCCCCGTTTTGTACACCAACCTCACCACCAACAGCAGCAGCAGCAGCAGCAGCAGCAGCAGCTTGAATGCAGAGGGCGCAGTACCACCAGGGCGTCAGCACTCAATGCTCGCAAAATCTGGCGGCGGTCTTGTCTGAGCTGCGCAACGGCCAGCGATGACGAGCATGAGATGCAGACGAGTTTTGGGCTAACGCCTGTTGCTGTTATAGTTGGTACTGCTGCTGACATGGCCGGCCTGCTGTTGCCGCCCTGGTGCTACAGTGGCTGCAGCGGCCCACTTTTGCTACAAGCATGTTTGTGGACCTGCTGTTGGAGGCTTGCCTGCTTCTGGCCTGCTGACCTTCTATTGCCCTGCTGGCCTGCTGCTGGCCTGCTGACTCGTTGCTGCTGTCAACTCCTTTTCATGCTGTTTGCATAGGTTTCACGCACACCCTTGGCGACGCGCTTTACATCCCATCCGCACGATCACTCCCTGCCCCTCCCTCCCTTTCCTTGGTTGTGCTGGTTTACAGGCGCTGCCGCCGCCGACTCCCGCCACTGCCCCTGCCCTGCTGCTGCCTACTGCCGCGCCCCCCCCCCCCCCCCGCGCCGCCGACGACGCCGCCGTCCCCAGTGCCACCGCCGCCCGCGCCGCTGCCGCCCGCCCCATCGCCGCCGCCATCGCCCCCGCTGCAGCGGGCCCCGGCGCCGCCGCCGCCACAGGCCCCAGCGCCCCCGCCGCCGCCATCCGCGACGCCATCCGCGCCGCCGCCGTCCGCGCCACCGCCGCAGCGGGCCCCAGCACCGCCGCCGCAGCGGGCCCCAGCACCGCCGCCGCCGCAGGCCCCAGCGCTGCCGCCGCAGCAGGCCACAGCGCCGCCGCCGCCGCCACCGTGCAAACGCGCAGCAAGCGGACCCTCAGAAGCTTCTTGGGTGCATGCCTCCCGGGCTGCGCTGGCCGTGCTGGTGGCGGTGCGGGGAGTGTCGAGGGGTCGCCATACTCACGGACAGAGCTGCTGCCCCAGCCATCTGGTCCGTCCACCGATGCGGCCCTGGCCCTGGCCGCCCTCCCAGGCAGCACGTACGCGGTACGGGGCCCGCCGGATGCACACAAGCGGCAAGGCCTTGGCCGGACGCGTGGGCAGCCGCTGCCGGAACTGGCCACTGGCCCAGCAGCCGGAGCCTCCTCTAGCTGCAGCGGTGTCAACACCCCCGCCGGCAGCTGGGCCATACTCGCGGCCGTCCAACCAGGGCCCCCGCAGCAGCGGCACCAGCCGCAGGCGCAGCCGCCACCACCAGCCCCCGCGACCGGCCCCGTCCTTGGCGCCCCCACCAGCGGCAACAGCGGCGGCAGCGGCGGCAGCGCCGCCCCCGGCAGTTTGGATGGACTGCCGTCGACTCTACTCGAGCACGAGCTGGGGCAGGACGTCCGGCGGCGGCTGACCAGCCTCCAGTCGGAGGCGGAGCTCCTGTCCCTGCCGCTGGGAGCGCCATCAAGGATGACGCGGCCGCCGTCACAGGCCGCGTGCATACATGGAGCGGCGGCTCTGTTCGCAGTGCTGGAGGCCATATAAGCGGGTGACATGCCGGCAGTGGCTGGCGGACCAGCAGGAGGCAGCGGCGGCCCTCGGCAAGGTGGTCATTGGCTCTATCGTGCCTGCATTAAAGCCAGACCCCTTGAAGGCAGAGCCCACCATCTATGAGCAGTACCAGGTGGCGGTGGAGCAGTCCGGCGCAGCCGCAATTGCCACGGCCAAGGAGAGCCTCAAGTGCAAGGATGGGGTTCTCTTCGTCTTCGTACACGACAGCTCCCTGTCGCAAGACCCCCGCGCCGGCCGCAGCGCGGTCTGCGACTGCGCCCGCAGCGGCGGCACAGGCCCGCCGGAGCGCGCGCTGCTCCAGCCAATGAACGCAAGCTCGTACAACGGCTCGCCCGCGGTCGTCTTCTTGCAGCGCGGCGAGCGCGAGCTGCACGAGTTACTCAGCGACTGCCGGGTCTACTTGTTCAGCGGCTTCGACAAGGCCGGATGGCTGAGCTCGCTGGACGACGACAACTAACATGGACCGCCTACAATTCATCGGCAGCGCCACCGACATGCGGCCGCTGCTGCACCGTGATGGTCGCCCCCGCGGGGTTGGCGCGGCGCGCGTGGCGGGGAGCTCGCTGATCGCTGTCGACCCCAACAGCATCCAGTCCGAGTTGAAGTGCAAGTTTAAAGGCACTTCTGGCGAAGCAAGCATAACTGGCTGCTCAAAGCAGCCAGTTATGCTTGCTTCGCGCTGGCGGCGCCGCGCATGCCTATCATCATTAACCACCATTAAAGTTTGGGAAGATCATCATTAACCACAAGTCCGCCCTTGGCTACCGGTTCGACCTGCGCCGGGACGGGAGCTGGGGAAAGCATGGCAGCGGGGGAGGTAGGTGCTGGTGTGCAAATAGAGGACGCGCTTACTGCTGCCGCCCCTGCCCCGTCTGCCTGCCTGCATCACCACCGCAGTACATGCCGTACCACCACTTTGTAAGGCCATGATTGTCTGGGTCTGCTCCGTCGTGACGGGCCCCGCCCGGCTGGTGGCGTCAACAGCCGGGACAAACGTGTACGTCCGTCCCATTGGACATCCCGAGCACCGCCGCTGTCATTGCAGCTTTGACCGTCGGCCTTTGCCCTTGCCCTCCTCCTCCACTTTGCGACTGCAGGCGAGCAGGGCATCATCGCACAGGGCCTGGCGGCCGCAAGGAAGTCCCTTGAGGGCCGCCTGGGCGTTCCCGCCCCCGCCAGCTACGCCAGTACGCCAGCGAGGACGCGGTCCAAGCGCATATGCCACCGACCCGGCGGGCTACAAGCACAAGGGCGCCCAGCACCGTGGTGAGGTGAGGGAGTAGCCGGGGCAGGCTCCCGGCCCGCCGTCCAGCAACGGCTTCCATGGTGCACGTTTGAGCTCAGCGTAAGAATGCAGGAGTTGTTGTAGTCAGCGTGTTACACTGTCCTTCCTCATGTTCCTGCATGAATCCGCCTGACGTGCAGGCGACAGGCGGACCCGGCAGAAGGCCATCGCGGCCCTTGTCAGCAACGGCATCATGACCGCTGACGAGACGGAGCGCCTGGACAATAACCAGGCGGTGGCGGCGTGGGCCGCAGCAGCCGCCCTGCAGCAGCAGCAGCAGCAGCAGGGCCCTTCTGTCGCAGCCGCAGCTTACGGGCTGCTGAACCCCTCGGCAGGAGGTGAGCAATGAGGTTGGATAGTGTGAATTGGAGAGTCTCTCGCGAACTGCAAACTGCATCCTCTTTCCACCCCTTGTGCAGGGCGGGATGAGCGGGGGGGGGGGGGTAGGGGCGGGGCAGGATCTTGCTCGCAATAGCCCCCGGCAGGCTGGAGCCTGCGGCCCGGCGGCAGCAGCGTGCTGCCGTTTGGTAGCTGTGGCAGTAGCGCAGTTGTCCTGTAGCTTCGGGCAGTGGCTGTCGGTTTCTGTCTGGCTGTATGTACCGCGGCCAGTTGTCGTGTTTTGGCCGCGTGTCAGGCCGTGCCCTTTGGCCTGCCGTTGGGCGCGTGTGTCCTGGCGCGTGCGTTGCACCGCCGCCGGTGGACCGTGGCCTTTTTGGGCCAGACCAAACGCCGTTAGAGGCGTTGTTTTTGTGTGTTCTTGTAAGACGCCAGTCAGCTTGACTGACTCGCGCAGGTTCATCACAGCCTAGCGCGCGGCGCCTGCTGTCTGCAGCAGTAAGGTTGCCTTAGCCTTAGGTCGAAACAACGTCGTGTTGCAGCCTCGTTTTTCGTCCTACGTCGCCTGTGCTTCTCCCTTCACACAAGAACAACCGTCGCACCATGCATGGGCATGCACCCATTTGAGCACGTCACGCGCGCTATCGGCGCAGCAGTGCGCCGATAGCTTGTTTTCGGTCGGTAGCGTGGCCCCGTTTCGCCGTGTCCCAAGCCGAGCCTCCCGGCCCGCCGTCCAGCAACGGCTTGCATGGTGCACGTTTGAGCTCAGCGTAAGAATGCATCGCTGCACGCATGCGCCCCAACTTCCTCACAAGCATGCCAAATCAGAGTGTGATGCTGCTCCCTCCCAGCTCGTCCACCCCACCCTGTGCTGCCTTCCTTTGGGGTGACCTCGCTCATCATCATCCATGCTGACCCTCAATCGACCCCCTTGCAGGTGCCGCCGCAGCTGACGCGGTCAATGCAGCAGCTGGGAGAGTTGTCACGCCGGCTGACGTGCGCGCGGCTGAGGACATGTGGCTTCGTGTCCGCAAGGGCCAGCGGCTTGCAGGGGACCCATCGCCAGGGGACATGCCGGAGGGCTACGAGGGCCAGCTTGAGGAGGTGCCTGCCGAGGGGTGGGGGGCCACCATTGAGGCCTTCAACAACTTCTTCGGCACGGAATACAACTACATGCAGATCACCTCGACCATCTGGGCCAACCGCGCCAAGCCCAACGCCAACCACAAGACCAAGAATTACGCGAGCCGCTGGGGGCGTGGGACGGCTAGCTGAGGCAGGCGGTGTCTGGCAGCCACGAGCCAGCAGTGTCTGGCAGGCAGCAGTGTGGCAGGCGGTGTGTGGCAGGCGGTGTCTGGCAGCGACTACATACATGCGGCGGAAAAAAGGCGGGAGCCCCCTCCGTCTGTCTGTCTGTCTGTCTGTCGGGGAGGAGGAGAGAGATGAACGCTTGTGAAGCTAAAGCAAGCCAGGCTGTAGCCACGGATGAATGGGGTATAGGTCAGAACCCTGCCTCAGCTGTTTCTCCGCCCCAGAGCTGCGCCCGCTGCCTGAAACGTTGTCGACGGATGCTCTTATGTATTATTAGCTATTTGGCTTCGGTGTGTACAACTTGCAGGCCTGTTGGATGGTGCTCACTCCGTATCCATGATGATGATGTTCCTGTGACATCGCTGGCGGGCGGTACGCACGAGTGACTCGTGGACAGCTGGCAACTGTCTCAACGTGTTCCTAACATCATGTTACTGTACCTCTGATGGTCTGGAGTGACTCAGAGCTTCTACCAGGCTTGGCTCAGGTCTCACGCACATCGGAGGCGGGCCACCTTTATGCAAGTCTAAGTTTAGGGGGTCAGCCACTTATAAGGGCGGGGCTGTCACCGGCAGATCTGAACCCTTTGAGGTTTTGAAGTTAGCGTGGAGGGCCCATAACCTGTTGGAATTGGGGTGCCTCTCTGACTAAGGCGCTTACAAGCGGTGTGACCCAAATCCCTCCTAACACACACACAGAGGCAGGACTAAGAACACACCACTGGCCAGCACAGTAGGCACATTAGCAAGCACTTGCTAATGTGTGACGCAGGGCAGTGCCAATTGCCACTTTAATGCCACTTTAAGGAAAATGGGTTTTATCAGCCGCGGCTCAGAGAAAGAAAGCGCAGCGTGCGCTGGGTAGAGGAGGTAATGATATTGGTGTGCAACCCGCGGATGGAGACAGTTGTTGTTGCGTTCGCCGCAAGGCGTTGAAGTAAGCCGCAGACCTCGCCATCCTGCCGTCACAAGTGAGCAGCCCCTCTTTGGCAGCGGCAAAGAATGCCGAACGAAGAAGATGCGGGTCTTTCTAGCGGTGTGCGATGTTGAGGCCGCTTAGGTAGTGTTCCGGCTTGATTGTCAGCAGTTGTTTTGGCGCCAGGTAGCGAGATTCCGGTGGTGCAGCAGCCGTCGGAACGGGCGCCGGCGCCGGCGGCGGTGGTGGTGGAGCTTATGGCTGTCATGCACAACTACGTGACTTGACCGATTACCGGTCGGCTGCACGGAGCTGAGGGCGCATGATGAGCGACTGTGAGGAAACCAAAAGCGCACAACAAAGCGTTAGCGACTAGCGGGGCAGCTGACCCACGCACGAAAGGCCTGCGCACGCACCACAACTGCTAGATAGCGTGGCTCAATTTTCAGCAAGCAACGTTACACGGGGCGGTCAGAGGCAGGGGCGGCCTGCGTGAACCCCAAGCGAGGCTGGACGCACCTTCGTGGCAGGCATCGGCCTAATATCAGCAAATGCAGCAGACTCACCCGCTTGGTGAGCTGGCTGCCAGCGCGCGCAGATAATAGCAGTATTGTCGGAGAGTCGCAAGGCGCTGCTAACGTGTCAGCTCAAACGCTATATCGGAAGCCAACGCGCGCAACAGTGGGCAGCAAACGGCTCACCGATCATCGAACAGCATAACGATACGCGGCCTATCATCAAACGGAACGACCAGATCAGATCTTCACCGAAACCAAGCGTACGACTAAGGGAAACGCGCCAACACCAACGCATACGCAGCACATGACGACTCAATCCGCCTTCAGCCAGATCCCATCCACAGACAACATCAGTGCCCACGCATGCAGGCTCCCAGGGCTGCCGTCTCCAACACAGGTGACTAAAGCTTATCAAGGGAAGACCGCGCTACTGCTCAAAGGATTGCCGTACGTCACCGCAAAACGCACGCGTAACGCAAATGCGCACGACAGCTGTCATGCACAACTGCGTGACTTGACCGATTACCAGTCGGCTGCACGGAGCTGAGGCGCATTCCCCCCAGCTTTACGATGACGCTTGCGTCTGAGGAAAGCTAATCAAGACGCCCGAAGCTCCGGAAATGCGCAGCCAGTGGCCAGCGCTAACGACGGCGAAAGCAGCGCGGCTGCCGCGCGGCGCTCCATGGCACCCGCAGGCGTGCAGCCCGCCAAACCCAGCAGAAAGAGGTCAGCCTGTACTTCAGTGGCCCGACACAACCGACAACGCGGACATGAGGCAGCGCCAGTTCACACTGCATAATCGGCTTTGATCATGCGCCCGGCCATGGACGCGCTGGCAAAGGCAAGCACCCATACGGATGAGCAAGCGGATGTGTTCCACAAACGCGCAGAAGCTCAGGCATGGGTCAAACGGCGTGAGGATGCCCTGTCTGGCAGCAGCAGCGCACTGATCAATGATCGCCAGTCCAGCGGCACAAAGTTTTGCATCGGCGGCTTCATCGGGGCAGGGGCGGAGCACCGGCTGGGTGCACGCAAATACGACGCGGCGAAATAGCGGGAACGAGTGCTGCTCGTTAACGTGCGCGCACGGCGACTCAGTCGTGGAACAGAACATGCAGCGCGGAAGCTGCGGCGCACGCCCCGACATCAAAGGTAGAGCAGGCGGCCCCGACCCATCACCGAACGGCCTGAGTGTCAAGCGGTGCTGGCGGCGTAGTGCTGAAGACGGCCTTGCTCCCTCATACGGGAGCGAGTCGTGCGAAAGCCCGTGTTTGACGCAGTTGATTGCGCTGGTATCGTGCCAGACGTCAGGAGGACGTGGGGCCTGTGCAGCCTCGGCAGCTTGGGCAGTAGCGATGAGCACAAAAGCAGATTTTGCAGCATGCACCACGACGTCCGGCTTAGCAGGGACACCGGCAAGCGCGTTGGCATACCCCCCAGGCACTGCTACGTCTCTGAAATGCGTTGCATTGGCTGTGACGTGTGTCCCCATCCCCCCAGCCGGACGTCGGGGTGAGGCGCACGGAATGCACCGCGGAATGCAAGTGAGCTGATACAGCAGGCGATCAGCAAGGCAACCAAAAGCGCAACGAGTTGAAGCGACGGCAAGCGCGAACGCAAGCCTACCAAGGGTGGGTCTGGCTCTTTTGGCCCTCTTTGCGCGGCTCCTTCTGGCGAGTGGGTTGCGTGGCGGCAGCTGGCACGGGCGCGACGGTGTTGAGCGCGCAGGCTGCCAACCTGGTGGCCGTCCAGAGCAACGGGCTGAACGGCAAAGTCAGCGCATTGAGTGCAACGGGCTGAACGGCAAAGTCAGCGCATTGAGTAGCAGGCGCATCAGCAGCGACAGCGCAGTGCGGGGGGCAGCGACAGTGATGCCGAACGTTTCGCGCCAGAAGCTGCGGCAGCGCGACGGCGGCAGCTCATCAGCATCAGCCGGCAACGGGTCTCGAGGCATCGGCGCAGCAGGTGCAGATGAAGGCGCTGCAGCAGCGGGCGTCTCGGGGGCGGGCTCCTGCATGAGGCCTGTGTTGCACGGGACCAGCTCAGGGGCGTCCGCAGCCACGGCAGTCATTAGAACCACGTCGCCGTGGCAGCGTGCGTGGGGCGCAACGGCTGTGTGCGGTACAGTCATGATTGCACCGCCGTGACCCGGCGGAAGCCCGCCTGGGTCATGCGGCCGCGCGCCAGCGGCAGTGCCGCTAGACAGGCGTGTCAGGGGCGCGTGCGCTGCAGGCAGTGATGATGGCGCAGATGGTGCCGTCGGTGGGTCACCACCCATATCAAACACGATGGACACAGTGCGCATGCGACCAAGCTTGTGCAGCAGCCGCTCAGACAGCATGAGCGTGAGGTGCCGATCCGTCTCGTGCTGGGTTCGATGGGCAGCTTTGCTGGCGTGGCTCCGTGCGTGGCGAATCAGGCGGCAGCGGCGTTGGTGTGAACGGCACCGGTAGCGGTTTGCCAGGTGCAAAGCCGGTGGCGGGCATGGCCGGCTCTGTCGGGAGGGCTATCAGTGAGCTGCACCGATGCCAATGTGCCCCAAGCTGGTGGCTCCACGCCGGCGCTATCTGAAACACAGTGCAATGGCTCCTCCGGAATTGCCGGGAGCAGCTGCCGATGCATGCACGTGGCAGCCGTACCAACCTCTGTCTCGCCCTCGAACCTGGATGAAGCTCGGCCAAGGTCAGGCGGGGGACGCTCGTCCTTGGAGACGCTTGCGGCTGCGCTGTGTGGGCACATAGCGGTTGCTGGCGGCGCAGGCGCACGTGTGCTGCCTGCTGGCGCACACTGCTCCACCGAGGCGATCGCAGTGGCGGCGCTCAAGCCCGCAGCGGCGTAGAGCTTGCTGTCAATGCGCTCAACCTGCTCAGGGTTCGGCGGCTCAGCAGGCGGCGGCGTGCCGGGCCAGGCTGGCGCACTTGAGTGCTTGATCGTGCTGTGCAGCATGAAGATGCCAGGCGCAGGCTCGTGCACAACCGTGGCGTTGACCTGCACCGGCGGCGGCGCCGTGGCGGACGCGCTGGGCGCAGCAGCTGAATGGCCAGGAGCAGCGACGGGGTGCATGCTAGCGTGCAATCTGGCGCTGGGACCAGTCAGCATTCAAGCGGAAGTAGGCTGCGCGTGCACCCTTCCCCGGCGACCTGCTCGGGGTGTGATACATAGCCACAGGAGATGTTTTATCTCTACTGTCTCTAGAGCTGTCTCTGTAGAGATGTGTGTGATCGCCTGCATGACCGCCTGCAGCTGCCTCTGGCGTCTCCCCCGTCCTCCCCGTCTCCCCGTCTCCGGCGTCTCCCCGTCTCCCCCAGTCTCCCCGGCGTCTCCGCTCTCCCCGTCTCCCCGTCTCCCCGTCTCCGCGTCTCCCCCGTCTCCCCCGTCTTCCCCGTCTCCCCCATCTCCCCCGTCTCCGGCGTCTCCGCGTCTCCCCCGTCCTCCCCCGTCTCCGGCGTCTCCCGGCGTCTCCCCCGTCTCCCGTCTTCCCCCCGTCTCCCCGTCTCCGGCGTCTCCCCCGTCTCCCGCTTCCGTCTCCCCCCGTCTCCCCGTCTCCCCCGTCTCCGGCGTCTCCCCGTCTCCCGTCTCCCCCGTCTCCCCCGTCTCCCCGTCTCCCGCGTCTCCCCCGTCTCCGGCGTCTCCCCCGTCTCCGGCGTCTCCCCGTCTCCCCCGTCTCTGGCGTCTCCCCCCCGTCTCTGGTGTCTCCCCCGTCTCGGCGTCTCCCCCGTCTCCCCGCGTCTCCCCCGTCTCCCCGTCTCCCCCCCCTCCGCGTTCCTCCCCGTCTCCCCCGTCTCCCCCGTCTCCCCCGTCTCCCTCCGTCTCCCCCGTCTCCCCCGTCTCCCGTCTCCCCCGTCTCCCCGTCTCCCCCGTCTCCCCCGTCTCCGGCGTCTCCCCCGTCTCCCCCGTCTCCCCCGTCTCCCCCGTCTCCCCCGTCTCCCCCGTCTCCGGCGTCTTCCCCGTCTCCCCCGTCTCCGGCGTCTCCCCCGTCTCCCGTTCTCCCGTCTCCCCGTCTCCGGCGTCTCCCCCGTCTCCCCCGTCTCCGGCGTCTCCCCCGTCTCCCCCGTCTCCCCCGTCTTCCCCCGTCTCCCCGTCTCTGGCGTCTCCCCCGTCTCCCCCGTCTCCCCGTCTCCCCCGTCTCCCCCGTCTCCCCCGTCTCCGGCGTCTCCGGCGTCTCCGGCGTCTCCGGCGTCTCCCCGTCTCCCCCGTCTCCCCGTCTCCCCGTCTCCCCCGTCTCCCCCGTCTCCCCCGTCTCCCCCGTCTCCCCCGTCTCCGGCGTCTTCCCCGTCTCCCCGTCTCCGCGTCTCCCCCGTCTCCCCGTCTCCCCCGTCTCCCCCGTCTCCCCCGTCTCCGGCGTCTCCCCGTCTCCCCCGTCTCCGGCGTCTCCCCCGTCTCCCCCGTCTCCCCCGTCTTCCCCGTCTCCCCCGTCTCTGGCGTCTCCCCCGTCTCCGGCGTCTCCCCGTCTCCCCCGTCTCCCCCGTCTCCCCGTCTCCCCCGTCTCCGGCGTCTCCGGCGTCTCCGGCGTCTCCCCCGTCTCCGGCGTCTCCCCCGTCTCCCCCGTCTCCCCCGTCTCCCCCGTCTCTGGCGTCTCCCCCGTCTCTGGCGTCTCCCCCGTCTCTGGCGTCTCCCCCGTCTCCCCCGTCTCCCCCGTCTCCGGCGTCTCCCCCGTCTCCCCCGTCTCCCCCGTCTCCCCCGTCTCCCCCGTCTCTGGCGTCTCTGGCGTCTCTGGCGTCTCCGGAGTCTCCCCGTCTCCGGCGTCTTCGGCGTCTCCCCCGTCTCCCCCGTCTCCGGCGTCTCTGGCGTCTCCCCCGTCTCCCCCGTCTCCGGCGTCTCGCCCGCCTCGCCGGCCTCGCAGGGGCCGCACGAGCATTCACCCCTCCCCTGCCTTGCAGTGCGCCGGCGCCGTGCTGCACGCGGCTTGACCTCGCCAGGGGCCGCACAAGAATTCACCACCCCCCTCCCCCCCTCCTTGCCGTACGGCGGCGCCGTGCTGTGTGCGCCTTGACCTTGCAAGGGCCGCACGAAAATTCACCCCCCCCCTCTCCCGCGCCCCCTCTCCCCCTCCTTGCTGTATGGCGGTGCCGTGCTGCGCGTGCCTTGACCTTGCAGGGGCCGCACAAGAATTCACCCTCTCTCCCCCCCCTCCCACCCACTGCCTTGCCGTACGGCGGTGCCGCGCTGTGCGCGCCTTGACCTCGCAGGGGCCGCACAAGAATTCACCCCCCCCCCCTCCCCCCCTCCTTGCCGTACGGCGGCGCCGTGCTGTGCGCGCCTTGACCTTGCAAGGGCCGCACGAAAATTCATGCAAGGGCCGCACGAAAATTCACCCCCCCCCCGTGCGCCCCCCCCCCTGCGAGGTCAAGCCGCGTGCAGCATGGCGCCGGCGCACTGCAAGGCAGGGGAGGGGTGAATT
The DNA here is from genome assembly GCA_037367405.1 of Ottelia alismoides. Classification (NCBI taxonomy): domain Eukaryota; kingdom Viridiplantae; phylum Streptophyta; class Magnoliopsida; order Alismatales; family Hydrocharitaceae; genus Ottelia; species Ottelia alismoides. Next base: position 2,439 of record JAZKJV010009263.1, on the reverse strand, counting down.
CTTGTGCGGCCCCTGCGAGGTCAAGGCGCGCACAGCGCGGCACCGCCGTACGGCAAGGCAGTGGGTGGGAGGGGGGGAGAGAGGGTGAATTCTTGTGCGGCCCCTGCAAGGTCAAGGCACGCCGGAGACGGGGGAGACGGCGGAGACGCCAGAGACGGGGGAGACGGGGGAGACGGGGGAGACGCCGGAGACGGGGGAGACGGGGGAGACGCCAGAGACGCCGGAGACGCCAGAGACGGGGGAGACGGGGGAGACGGGGGAGACGCCGGAGACGGGGGAGACGGGGGAGACGGGGGAGACGGGGGAGACGCCGGAGACGGGGGAGACGGGGAGACGCCAGAGACGCCTGAGACGCCTGAGACGGCCGAGACGCGGAGACGGCCGAGCCGCCTGGTTACACTGCTCGTACACATTCGTACTTTGTTGTACGGCTGTGTACGATAGGGCCGTCTCTCGCCGCCTGGGGGCTGGAGACGGCCTCGCCCTGCCCGGAGACACGCCCAAATCTCAAGACCCGTCTCAGCCTGTCTTTACACGTCTCCGAGAGACAATACGTCTCCGACGTCCATATATCCGGGGTGTTGGATCCAGCACAACCGTGGGTGGTGGAGCTTTTCCTTGCCGAGCATGCTGTAGCACACCTCACACCGTCGCAAGTGCTGGTTGTGCCATGGCGCGGTGCTCTGTTGCTCAGTGGGCGGCCAGTTCTGGGGTGGAAAACCTGCATAAGCGTCCCATGGCATGCAGGCAGCGGCGACACGCTGCCCAGCCCCTGGCACAAATTGCCTACACTCCCTGAGCGTGTGCGCACCTCGTGGGTGGTATGGGCAGGGCGCGAACACGCCGCAGGCGGCGCAGCGGATGTGGTTGCAGCGGCAGGGCGGTACATGTGCTGGTTGGCCCGCTCAGACGAGATGAACCGCTCGAGCGCCGCAAGCTTGTCACCGCCTGAGGCAGTGCGGTTGACCTCTGCAAGCACCTGCTGCTTCAGCGCGGGCCCGTTCAGGTTGCTCACGAACAGCTCGAAGGCGGTGTGCGGGGGAACCTCACGCTTGTAAGCAGCCTGGCTGTAGCGCGCATTCCACACATCGTAGTATTCTACGATGGTCATGTCCGGACCCTGCCTGATGCTGCGGAATGCGTCCACGTCATGCCGCGACAGCCTGCCGTATGTGTCGTATAGGCGCTCCCAGAACAAGACCATGGGGTTCAGATCGGGGTTAGTGCGCGCCGCGCTAAGCACGCATGGTATCAGCTCGCCTTCTAGGAAATGCCATGCAGGCCCCGCGGGGTCAGCCAGATGCTTGATGTGGTACACCAGCTCGGGTTCCGTGTTGGTGGTCATACCGTGCAGCGCAGCCCACCTTTCAAGAGCGCGTTGCCAGCGCCAGACCTCGTCATGCCCGCCATCGCCGCGGTAGAGGTCGTGCCTTGGCAGGTCGTACCTGACCTTGCGTTCGCGCAGCACAGTGCCTGCTAACACAACTCCTGGGCGCGGCTGCAGGGGCAGGGAGTCAGCGCCTGGCTGGGCGGCTGTTGCGGATGATTGCGGCACTGCCGTAGCGACGGTGACGGCAGGGGACACGACAGGGAGGGAGGCTTGCATCATGGCCTCTAGTTGTCGCATCGCCTGAAGCATGGCCTGCGCGTCACCGCTTGCCAAGGCTTGCTGCAACGCAAGCATTCGCTGCGCCACTGGTGGAGGCATGGGGACAGCACCTGGCTGCGCGACCTGCGCATGGGCCGGCTGCAGTGCTGCGGGTGCATGTGGCGGTGGCTGCTGGGCGCCATGCGGTGGTGGGGGCAAGTGACCTGGTGGCTGCATGCCGTGTGCAGCATGCACGACCTGACCTGGTAGGGCGGCAGCAGGTGCGACTGGCGCAAGCGGCAGGGCGAGCGGCGGGGCGTTCTGTGCGACGGCAAGCGGCACGGGTGCATGCGGAGCCTGCGGGGGCAACACCACACCTGTAGCTTGTGCAATAGCAGCCGCATTCCAGCCGGGCAGCAAAGCAGGTTGTGCGGCCAGAAGTGGGACCTGCAGTTGGGCAGCGGGGCCGGGCAATCAACTGCACGGGCTGCGCGCCAGGCGCTGGCAGCCCAGCGTCAGGTTGCTGTTGTTGAGGCCACATGGTTATTGGCAGGTGTTTGGGCCGCACGCTGCGCACATACCGGGTGCTGACTGGGCTGCGAGGGCCCTGCGGCAGCCCCCCACCCTCCTACGGAGACTGACTGGGAGGCACTATCAAACCAAGGGGGTTTCTGGAGTCGAGAGGCCTAGTGGAGGCGTCGCTCTGGCTCTAGTAGCACAGGCTGCAAGGGCAGGCCTCAAGACCGGGTCCGCCGGGCGGGCAACGGAGCGTTCGGGCACGCGCGTCTCGTGGCCGCGACACACTAAAACTGCTAAAGAGTGAATCAGGCACTGCAGACTAGAAGTGGACA